>BJBW01003463.1:0-34362 GCA_004320125.1 Scolopax mira
ATCAGGTCCATTGTAGATTAATTTGTTGACAAATTTTTTTTTGTTATTTCTTTTGACCCTTCTGGTGTGCTGGAAACAGTCTCTGCTTTTGAAATCAACAGCTGTATGACTTGCAACCTGTGAGTAATTGTTTGCTCCAGTTTAAACCCACCCTCTTCTCCCTGCCTCCTCTTAGGTGTTTCCACCGTGACCGTGTTTCTCCCTGTCCACCCAGCTCTGCCTGGAGGTGAGGTCCTGGATCTCAGTGCAGCAGCTTCCCTGGTGCCTTGGAGAGGAATTGCAGGTAAATGTCAGTCTGAACAGGGCACTTTGCAAGGATAGGCCTGGGAAATAAATTTACAACTCCAGTAAATAAATTCAAAACGCAGAAGGGAATACTGGCTTGATAAATTCCCTTCTGCTCATTAGCATCTTTGTCATCTGGAAGGAGGTTACCAGCTGCCACTTTTTCTCCTAGGAAAAAATTACCACATCAGCTCTGTTTCCCCTTTCTCTCCTTCGCCTTGCAGAGCTACAGCTGAGGTGACTGAGTTGATATGGGTCTGAGCAACTGTTGTCTGTTTGAGTACAGCTCTCCTGTCTCTGGCTTGTATTTCAGGCCTTTGTCTTCACAGAAATTTGTCTTTTTCCCAGTTGTAGTTCTTGGTCTTTCAAAAGTTACTGCTATGGTCTACAAAGTTTGTCTTGCCAATGTCCTTAGATCACATTGGCTGCAATGCTGCCAACCTCCTTCTTCCCTGCAGGCCAGCCAGTGCTATTTCAGAGGGGTTTAGGAGCAAACTAGCATCCTGGACACGTGCATCCCTTGGCAATTTAATCTCGGAGGGACTGGTGTGTATGATTTGAATTCCTGCAGTGCTAGAGTATGAGCTTTTGAGTACTCTTTGTGTGACTGTCCTGTTGATGACTTACTAATTTTACACCCTTTTTCTTCATGAGTGTGTAGTTGGTGTTTTTGCCTTTGAAAAGGGGTAGAGATCAAAAAAAAAAAATGAATTCCTTTCAATTGGTTGGAGAAATAACTAAAGCAGCACTGGATTTTTACATGTATATATATATATGAAGATCTTTAAGCTTATTTAAAGATTCTGCATTCTCAGTGTTGTGTGAAAATAAAACTGTTGTGGCTCAATCTCTGCTTGAGCATCCACGAGGGACAAGGTAGAAGAAACTGAACACTGACTTTAAGTGCGTTTAAAAAAAGGATGGAAGAGTTTCTCTGCAGATGGATACATGGTGTGTATGTGTGTATATATGCAAACAAATGTAATACCCACACTGTGTGTAGGGAGTACATATACAAATGTGTGTATTTGTGTACACACACACACTCACAGATATCCCTTGTTTAGTCTCTGAATAGATGGAAGAATCATTTGGTTCTAGCATTTTCCTCGATTATAGTTGCGGGTGCTGTGTCCAGGAGCCTCAGGCTCGTTTCTATGGCAGCTATTCACAGCCTTTTAAGATCCTACCTTCCCTTGATCCCCATGTGGCAACAAGAGGAAGAGTGTTGTGACACCCACATGGAGCATCTCACAAAGGGGCCAAGAGCACTGGCAGAGATGTCTGCAGGACACAGGCATGCAGGGACTTGGGCACAGTAGGCTGTAGCACAACCTCCTGTGGCACTGGTCTCTTGGCTGTTGCAGTGAGAGCTTCATGGGGCAGCCCAGATCTCTTGCTCCCTTTCCTTTTCTTTTCTTGTTTGTTTGGTTTGGTTTTGGCCTCCTTCTTGCCCTGCCCTAGAGCAGGACTGCAATATCAGAATGGCATCACGAGCAGGAATGCTAGAGAACCTGTGCTGCACCAGGCAGGCTGACTAATCTCCCTTTAAATAATCTCCCTTTAAATAGTCTGGAAGCACTCTAGTGAGCTTCTGTTTCGGGAGCTATGAGAACACAGCCATGGCTGTGGTCTGTATAAATAGCCAGATCCATGCTGGTAAGTAGTGAACTTATTCTTAACAGAAAGAAGAAACAGTTATTTCTTCTAGGAAGGTCTTCCTATTTTCCTCATGTCGTTGCTTGGATTGCTGTGACCAAATTCTGGTAACGTTTCTGTACAATATCAGTTCTGCTGCCTTTTCTCACTGCCGTGTTGCCAGCGACTATCAGGAGCTGGCAGCTACCCTTTGGAGGTAGATTTGTATCTTTAGTGGCTTTCCATCTCAGTGGCAATGGGGCTGTGGCTTGCTGGGGTCTGTACAGCTAGTTTTAGCTAAAACAGTGCCATTCAAGCCTTTTTGATCAGTGCTGTGAGCTTAAAAATCTCACTGCTATTTATAGCATCTGGAAGGTGAAAGCAAGGGATATTTGAATGCTCACTGCCTAGCTATGGATCTGTATAGAACATAATGTGATGGTGGTGTCTGAGGAGCTTATCTGTGCTGTCCTTATTCTGTAATCAGCACTGAGGGAAAATAAAATAAAATTGTTCATCAAGCGTGTATTAGTTATGCTGGCTAATATAATCTTTTCTGTTGTGATATGGAAGAATGGAAACTATTCTCCAGGTAGGCACTTGCACCCTGCAGCTGCATAAGCAGTCTTCAGTTTGCCTCCATCTGGTCCTGAATTATCAAGAGAATCTTCAAAAACACAAGGATCTGACACATGGCCAATAGCCACTCTAGTAATTTCCAAGATTTAGGTAAATAGGAGAATCCTCAACAAAGAGCGCTGCAAGTCTTGCCTCAGCCAAGGTAGGAGGCATTTGAATTTCTTACTCATAGTGTATTGCCATTCCTACCCACTCAATGCGTCAGAGATCTAAGGCTTGATTTTTATTTTTAATTTATTTTTTTTACACCACCCCCCCCTCCCGTGCTCCCCTCTGCTGAGCAGAGGATATTCACGGGAGAGGTTTGGTGCAAGAGGAGAGAAGGGTCTGAAGAGAGGAAGAGAGACTCTGTGGGGGCATAGCACAGACCCATTCCATAGAGGCAGCTTCCCTAAAAGCCCCCTCATGTTTTCCCAATGTGGCTTTTAAGTCAATGTACAGGTGACAAGATTTTTGCCTGGCCAGAAGTCCCACACGATGCAGTGGGATGTCATTCAGACTGTTCTTTAATCTTAAGGGGGGAGGGATGTTCTCTTTCTCTTTTCATGCTCAGTGCTTACCATCCCTAAAGAGGGGCACAGCTGGGGGCAGGGCTTGCCTCAGGGTGTCACTTCTATGAGATTTTTAAGGCATATTTGGCAAAGCTGAAGTTCTGAAAGCTGGGGTTTTGAAACACCATCAACAAAGACAGTAATGGTCTTCCGAGGGAAAATACTATCATGTTTGATTATCAACAATCTTCTGAATTACAAAGTAAACCCACAAAAGAAAAAAACAAACCACAAACAGCTTTTTCTTTAATTGTATTTAGTGTACTTACCTTACGTCACTCCAGTAAGACGACCAGTCTGTTCCTGGGGTAAGCCTGTCTGCGTTGCCAGCTAGCGTGCAGCATGTGGGTTCCCTTTGGAAAAGCAGAAGAAAAAGACAAAGCTGAAAGTAGCAGAAATTATGTTTCAAGGCAGGATGGTCCCCACTGAACAGGGTTGGGGACAAAAAGCCACGTTGCATTTTGCTGGGCTAAGGGTGGGTCAAAAATGCAACGCCTTTTGCCTTCTTCTCCCCAGCACGATGGCTTCCTTTCCTGTCTTGAAGCAAGAGACGTTGTTCCAGAACGGTACCTGGAGCTATCGAATTCCAGCCCTGCTCTACCTGCCACGTTTCAGCATCATCCTGGCGTTTGCTGAGGAACGAGAGGATGTGGTTGATGAACATGCCAAGCTAATAGCGATGCGCAGAGGCATGTACGACCCCGCCACACACCATGTTCAGGTACCAGTGTGGGGAGAAAATGGAGGGGAGGGAGAGGGGGCGGGGGTAGGCTGCCCACCTGCACTGCTCCCCTGTCCAAATAATGAGTTGAATGTGGGGAGGGGGCAGCTGCTGCTTCTCCCTTGTTATAGGAAACAAATCTGCTTGTAAGTAACGCGTGTGTTGTTGTAACTGCTGGGATTCAACCCCATCACTGGGCATCTGTTTCATGGAACCATAGAACTGTCTAGGTTAGAAGCGACCTTTAAGATAATCTAGTCCAACCATCACCTAACTCTGATAAAAAACCATCACTAAACCATGTCTCTAAACACCACGTCAACCTGTCTTTTGAATATCTTCAGGTATCTTCAACCACTTCTTCAACCGATTCCCTTCCAATGCTTAATAACCCATTTGGTGTAAAAATTTTTCCTAATATCCAATCTGAACCTTGCCTGGAACATATTGGGGGCGGGGCTAAAGCAGGCAGGGGCAGCAGATTTTCTGGGGATGGCTTTTACCCATCATTGCAGAGCTGAGGAAACAGAGATGGGACAAAAGTCCTCTTGTGACAGTAAAGATGTGGAGGAGAGACAGAAATGGGGAGTGCCGCAGGGATTGGAGGTAGTGAATTAGCAGTCAGTGACTTCTCTCTTCTTTTTTTTTTTTTTTTAATTCATCTTCTTAGGACAAATTTCAGGTTTATAAAACAATTGAGAACAGCTAGTCTCCCCACGCAAAAGAGTGTCATCTGGTTTGTCTATGCCAGTGAATTGGCTACTTTATTAATCTACCAGTTATTATTAACAGTTATCTTGCTGGGTGACTGGGGGAGGTGGATATTCTATTTATAAACATTTATTTTATATTTGCAAATGAATTAATGTATTTAAAAAAAAAAAAAGACATTATATTTTTCTGTTCAAATCCTTCATTGGCAACTGGTTGTCTTAGATTATAGAGCTGGAGTCTGCCTAGCAGGTACACTACAGCCTCTGAGTGTACCTGCAGTGTTGTACCATTCAGGTACCATTTTGTGTGATCCTCTGTAATTCAGTTAAGTAGGGCTCAGTTCGTCATGAACTTAGTAATTTGTGTTCACATGCTAGCGTTTCTTAAAATGGAAATATTAAATATTCCAAAAAAGTTAATACTGGTTGAATAGATAAAGATAAGACATGACCAAAAAGGGTAATCAGCAAGTCAAGGTAGAAAAGCTAATTAGTGTAATCTTACTAGGAATACAGCTTCTTTTACCAAATCAGTAACACTATATAGGAATAGTTTTTCTAATTGCAACGTTAGGGTTAGAAATGTGATTGTGATATGTGCTGTTCATTTAATGAATGACAGGGCTTGGAGGGTAGTAATACCTGCTCTGCGACCTATTTTCGGTGTTGGACAACTCAGGGTCCAGATTTCCACACCTGAATGTGTAAAGCCACACAGTCAGCTCCAGCAAAGTGCCTCAGTGAAGGCTGGGATGTCCATTCCCACGTGGATCAAAACAGGAACAGGAATCTGAATGGAAAGGCATCTGTCAGCATCCAGGACACTTGAAAAGGGCTGAGTTATCTGTCTGACTTCCTAAGAAACACCGTCACGGCACAGCGTCTGTACCAGCACGCTTTGGCCACTGGGCATGTCTGTGTGTCTCATGTGTGTACATATATATACACACACACGTGCTTGTGAGAACTTCTGAAAATTCAACTACTGGAGTTCTTTAAACAGTGTTTTTAAACAGTGTCCTCAGACTTGGTGAAGTACACTGTGTCATCCAAATCATTTTCACTTAGGTTTGGCGATACCAGCACATTGTCTTCCCCTCTCTTGCTCTGTCCACTAACTTGCTTCTCTTCTGTTCTTCTTGTGCTCTTCTGCAACTTTTACCCAGGCATTCTTACACCTGTGACGTGGATCTGTTTGTAACAGTGTGTTTCATTCTTGTCTCCCTTCACACGGGCCCTGGCAGTGGAATCGCATGGAGACCATTGTCAGTGCGCAGCTGAAAGACCACCGGTCCATGAACCCCTGTCCTGTTTACGATGAGGTCACAGGGAAACTGATCCTCTTCTTCATCGCCGTCCCGGGAAAGATCTCTGAGCAGCATCAGCTCAGGACAAAGATCAACCTGGTACGTCTCTGCTACGTCACAAGCATGGACCAAGGACGCACCTGGAGCGCCGCCCAGGATGTCACCGATGGTGCCATTAGCACAGAGTACAAGAACTGGGCCACTTTTGCAGTGGGGCCAGGCCATGGGTTACAACTGCTCAACGAGGCCCGGAGCCTTGTGATTCCTGCCTATGCCTATCGAATCTTGGACCCTAAGCAACACCCCACCCCTCACGCCTTCTGCTTCATCAGCTCCGACCACGGGAAGACGTGGGAGATGGGGAACTTCGTAGGGGAGGAGAGCGCGGTGGAGTGCCAGGTAGCGGAGGTGCACACCTGCGGCAGGAAGGTCCTCTACTGCAATGCCAGGAGCAGCAGGGGAGCCAGGATTCAGGCTGTCAGCTACAACCATGGGGTGGACTTTGAGGGAGGCCAGCGGGTTGAAACGCTAGTAGAACCTCCCTCTGGATGTCACGGAAGCGTCACTGCCTTCCCACCTCCCCCTCACGCCACGTGCCAAGATAGCTGGTTGCTCTACGCTCATCCTACAGACCCAAGGAGCCGAAAAGATCTAGGAATTTACCTCAACAAAAACCCTTTAAACCCTGCACACTGGACAAAACCAAGCATCCTCTTCAAAGGCCTGTGTGCTTACTCGGATCTGCAGTACATGGGGGTTGGGCCAGATGGCTCACCCTTGTTCTCCTGCCTCTTTGAATATGGGACCCACCAACAATGTGAAGAGATGATCTTTGTCATGTTCACTTTGAAGCAAGCTTTTCCCTCAGAGTGCTGAGCCTTGACCCTTTCCCTCAGCGTCCCTCGGAAAACTGCCTTTCCCAATACTTCTCTTTGCTGTCACTTCTCACCCTGCACCCTTACTTTGGCGTTGGCTTGTGGCGTCTGCAGATTACGAAGTCTATTAAACGTACTAAAAATGAACATGTGTTTGGGGTTGGGTTTGTTGTTTGGGGGGGGTTTTTTGGGTTGGTTTTTTTTTTTTTTTTCTTCCTCCCTTCTCGCCTTTCCCTTTGGCTGCCACCTTAAACATCACATGCTCAAAACAAGCATGACTTCTGCTCAGGGCCTCTCGCCTCTGGGCCTCCGACAGCCTTGATGAGGGACGTGCAGGGTGACAGGCAGTGGGACTGCCCAGGAGGGAACAGAGGGCAGCGAATTTATGCTGAGCTGTTTTTAGCAAGTTGCTGGGGAAAGTGCTAGGGAGGACACTGGGCTTTCAGCCCTCTGCCTGTCTTCAGAAGGCTGCTGTGGCTGTGGTTAGGTGGGCTGCTTCCTGCAGTCTGCTTGTGCTTTCAGGGCTTGCAGTTTTTTCTCACTTCAGCAAGGCGAAGGGGTGCCTTCCTCTTGGGATGTTCCCTGCCCACTTCTGCAGTGGATTTGGGGTTGCCTTGCTGAGTTCCCAGGCGCCCCCCCCCTCCAGGGACTTCTGTCTAACTTTGCCTTCTCCTCACTTCCCATGAAATGACCGCTCTTGCTCATTTGCCCTTTCACTGACAGCACACTGAGAGGCTGCAGTTTCTCATGTGTAAGAAAACCACAGCCTCACGTACCCTCTCCCTGGGAAAGGGCATAAGGACCCCCCACCCCAGTTTGGGGACAGGGCAAGTACCCATCTCAAATCTGCAGGATCAGGACAGGTCTGCAGAGGGAGCTCCCAATTTATGGTCTGGAGGGGAAATACCGACCGATCTCTCCCAACACCAGCGCTGAGCTGTCATCCATCCCCACAGCAACTGCTCTTATCGCTGACAACCCAACGCCTCGCAAGCCTGGCTGTTGTTATTACACGGTATGATTGGCCTGTGAGGCCAGGTGTCAAACAAACAACATTGCCCAGCTTCCAGCATGTGGGACGGGGACCTGACCAAGCCCAGAGCAGAGTGCGAGGGCTCAAGCTGGAAGGCTTCAAAACAGACAGATTTTTCTGCAGGTTTCTGAAGGAAACAGCCCCAGTTTTGGTGAGAGAGAGACTATTCTGAGGCCACGGTGTGATTTGAAAGGAGCTGTTATGCTGTGAGTAGACAAAGGGGAGTCACCAGAAATGAATGGGTACCGAGGGAGACACCTCAGAGCAGATGGAACTGGGAAAGCTTTACCCATGGCTCTGGACAAAATTCTGCTTTTTGAACCATCCTGTGCTTGTTTGCTCTATTCTGTGTGTGTGCGTGTGTGGGGTGGCTCTAAGGAAAATATGTTTGTTTGCTGTATTGGTGAAGAAAAATACCTGCTTTTCAGAGTGTTCTTGGAACACCTGCCCTTTGGGGCACGCTAGCAGGTCCTGTAGGACATTGCACTGTCACTGTTCAGGTCTGCAAGTCTCTGCTTAGTGTCCCCACCCTTGCTTCTTATTGCTCATTGCTTTCTGGGGCAGTGGGAGAAGGGCCCCTGATTTTTCTCACTATCTAGCTTTGTTTCAGGGCACCTGGAGGCTGTGGGTACCAAGAGAGTGAAGAGATCTCCTGGCCTTCACAAATACACTGGTAATTTGCCAAGCCTTTCCTAAGCAGCAGGTCAGTAACACGCTGGGCTGGAGTAGCACAGAGTGGCTCAACTAACTAGTACTTTGTGGATATTACTCATGTGTTCTTTAGATGTAGGGCAAAGTCTTAATTACACTTTTGTGGCCAGTAACTTGTTACCAATGCCTGATGAGGGAATATTATATTTAGACTTCAGCAAAGCTAACTGCTGTCCTGTAGGCTTAACTTCCCCCGTCAGCCAGACGATGAAATACTTTTGTTTCATGACATGAAAACGTGTATTTGAGAACATTTCATCTGACCAGGCCTGGAAGTGCCCTTGCTGAGGCACTGCACAGGGGTTTTGGGTGACCAACGTGCATCCTGCATGATGCCACAGACAATAGTGATCCACTGGTCCCGGGCAGGCTGGTGATTTCACAGCCAGCTGCTACAATACTGCCTGGGCATCTGTAGCAAACCCAGTTCAGATAAAGCGTTTATTACAATGTCTGAGAGATGGTTAAAATAATACCCTAACATGTGGAAAAATGTTACTTTGTCCATAGACTGCCAGGGCTGTATTTTTTTTATTATCCAACATCAAAATGTGTCCTAGTTCTTTGTCTGTGGCCTCATTCTCTCAAGTAAGTTTAAAGGAAACACTGCTGCTGCTGTGGTTACCTAAAAGCTTCTGTTGAGCCTGGTTTGGATTTGTCTGACAGATGTACCCATTATTCTTTTCTTTTATGAGGGTAGCTCTTACATGGTGGTGGGATGATGGTGTGGACAGTCAAAAGCACATCCTATTCCTTGTGGAAACACCAGTGCTGTGCTGGCTACACTGGTAGTATCACCTGCCATGTCACTGGTGCAGGCTGATGACTGCACTCCCCCTCCATGGCAAACACTCTAGCTCCCCTCCAGATGACTTCTCTAAGCTCTTCTTCCTCAGATCTGCTCACCAGTCTTCTCTGGCATAGGCATGAGTGGAAAACAAATGAGTGGTGTAAGTCTCGGCTGCAGAGCAGCCTCTTGTCTCCATGTGGGACAGAAGCAGTTACCACTGTCCTTTGGGAATCAGGTGCTTCAGGACATGCACAGGCCCATGTGCTGCCCAGGCAGGGACGGGACCTTCTCCAGCCCTGCAGAGCTCACGTGCCTGTGCCACGAGAAACTAGAACAGGCACCATTTCATCTTCAGGCAGCGTCCTGAATGAGCCCTTAGGGATCGTAGAACTGTTTGTTTCAGGGGGTTGGGTTTCACCTCTTGAGCAGCTGGAGCTGTGCTGTGCTTTCTTCTAGAACCAATAAATACAGAAACAAGCCTGCACGTCTTATTGCCACAGTTGCTACACACCCCCTTTGGATCCCACCCCCTTGCTTATGTCTCCAAGTCGAGGAGTTGAGTGTGGCTGGACATGGGATTCTCATTTGAAGGAAACTGCAGCAGCTGCTAAAAACTGAAGTCAGTGGTGGGTAAGATAGGAGTTAAGAGTTAACTGTTCAACTAATCAGTCTTTCAGCTGTCTGACCAGGGCTTGTACCTCTCTTTTACTTCTTGTTAGCTTGCAGTAGATCTCTCCAAACACAGTTTCCTTCCAGCAAAACTCATGTTGTGCAGCAGCTCTGTCCACTTTGCATCCACAGATGGATCCCTTGCATCGAGGGTGCAGTGAGGTCAAGCCATGGTTTGACATTCAGAGCTATTGTGCTCACTGCTGCAACTCTGCTCCAGACAAGCTGCTCTAGGTATCAGTCATCCTAAGGAGCTGGTACAGGTGAGGCCAGCAGCACGCTGTGGCCAGGCAAAACCATCAAAGGAGCTGCACAAACCCTTTGCCATATGCAGATATTCTTCACAGTGGGGGAGAACAGAGTTTGTAACCACTCTGTGGCTTACAAGAGCTTACAGCTGCTGTCTGTGCAGAGCCACTTCATGGCATTCAGCATCAGACAATATTTAGGCACCCAAATCCATGGGAGTTTGTCTCCCGAAGCCCTAGGTAGATCAGGGTGAAGCTGGAAGGCAAAGGTCCAGCTGAGCTAATTTTGGTCTGCAGATGGGGCTTGCTCAGCGTGGACAGGAAGCCCTGCACATCATCACCGCGCTGCCCCTTTAGCAGAGTCCTGCACTGGCCACACTGTTTTGAATCACTGGTGCCCACAACAGCAGAGATGAAACTGGTCACTGCAGAGCCAGATGCCTGGATAACCCAGAGCACCAGGGAGGCAGGCAGGGGTGAACGCTGGGCTGCACTGGTTCGCTCTCCCTCTCTGTTACCCACAAATTCAGGTTTCTCCCAGATCAGTGACAGGCTCTTCTCTCCTGCTTGCTGCAGATGTGCCCCTGGTTGCTCTGCCTTGGAGATGCAGCAGGGAGCATGCCACACAGCACAGGCACGGGGCAGATGTACAGACAAGGAAAAGGGAAGTGAAAGCTCCAGTTCTCCCCCCTCTGACGCAGGTTGCCAGAAATTGCTTTGCTCTATCCCACCTTTGGGGATTTAGAGGAGGAAAGATCTTTGAATCCATCTCACAGTGGCTGACAGGGAGTTTTGGTCACAAATCCCCAGAGCAAATCAGGCTCTAAGTCTGCTTCTGTGCATGGAAACACGCAGGGATAATGTTTTTTTTTTTAAAAAATATCTTTAAAGTCTCATGCCTAGCTAGATGTGAGGACTAGACCAGGCAGGAATGGGGCAGTCAGTGTTAAGTATCCTAATGCACGGTGTGTTTCTGATGAGTCTGGGATT
Source organism: Scolopax mira (assembly GCA_004320125.1). Taxonomy (NCBI): domain Eukaryota; kingdom Metazoa; phylum Chordata; class Aves; order Charadriiformes; family Scolopacidae; genus Scolopax; species Scolopax mira. Next base: position 11,171 of record BJBW01003463.1, read on the forward strand.
TATTTATTCCCCATGGAGACCTGTAGTGGGTAGGACAGACAGGAAAAAAGGTGGAAACTCAGTGGGTCTGGCAAGTGATCATAAATGGGAGGGCAGGCCACCAAAGCCTGGGGGATGAATGGGTGGGGGAGCAGAAGGGATCCCCAGCTGGGGTTTTTCTGAAGCAGAGTACCAGGGGACAAAGGGAGAGGGAAAGGCAGGGAACCCGGGCTGGCTGGTGGCCCCAGCTGCAGCGTGGAGAGGGAGCGCGGGGGCTGCAGGAACATGTCACGCTCGCTCTCTGAGCTGTTTGAGTTGAGGAAGTTGTCCGCGGCTGAGTTTCCTTTCCCTCTCTGCACTATTGAAACAGGAAGCTGGTGAGCTGAAGCTGCCCGATCGCTACACAGGCAGCTCCCCTGTTGGCATTCGGGGTTCCTCCTGCTCCAGCCATGGATCAGGGCTGGTACCACGGCAACATCACTCGCTCCAGAGCCGAGGACCTCCTCTCCAAAGTAGGCAAGGATGGCAGCTTCCTTGTGCGGGCCAGCGAGTCCATCGCTTCGGCATACGCACTCTGCGTGCTGTAAGTACGGCTTCCAGCCTCGCAGGGACACTTCTGCCCCAGCTTCGGCAGGGTGTTGCCCCCTGTGTCCTCCCCAGCAGACAGGGAGGCAGGTGGCCACGGTGCCTACTGGGGAGGAGGAGCCCACCTCGGAGCGTGGCTGGGTCCATCAGACTGGGCCATGGGGTTGGGAAGGGTTGGGAGCAGGGCCAGGTTGAGCAGACCCATGTTCTTTAACTGCTGTGCTTCTTGTGCTACCCTTGCCCCTTGGTTCAAAAAAGAGAGAATAATCCATGATAGACTGCAGGTGTGCTCTGAGGAAAAAAAAAAAAAATAACCTTCTGACCTCTTTGAGCTTGCTTGTTAATAACCTGGGCCAGGTATTTACATTGAACAGCTCAAATTCTGAGCTTGTTACCCTCCCAGGCACTTCTGCTCTGCCCTGGTGTGTGTGTGTTTGACCCAACTGCTTTGCAGGATGCCCTGTCCCATTCAGCAGAAGCTTGAACCAGTTCCTGGAGCTGTGCATGGTACAGCCGGCACAGAGCGATTCTGCCAACATCACTCACGTGGCTCATGGAGGGAGGTGGTAAATTTTTCATGTGGGAAACAGGGAGAGGAACGAAGTGCTGGCAGCCCTGACCCCCCTCCTGCTCTGGGTTGGGGCTGGGGACTAAGAGAGCAAGGCCTCCTGCCCTGGGTTTCTGGGGGGCAGGTGTTATTCCTGGAGGGACAAGAGCAAGGAGGTGGATGAAGTCTGAGGCTTTTTATTTTGCATTTCAGAGAGACGAGACAGTCGCTCTCTGCTTAGGAGAGATCAAGAGGGCTTGTCAGATCCTCCTTGCTGCCTCTGTGGAGGATGTTAATAAATCTTATTTCATCCTTATCCTCCCCCTTCCCCCCCCTCCCTCCCCCATTAAATTACAAGCAAGCTTCTGAGGGCAGTTTGTTTCTGACAACATGCTTCTTTGCAGCGGTGGAGGTGGTGCTGCTGTTTTTAAGTCTGGTCAAACAGCTTGTCGCTGAGGTCGGAATTCTTGGTGACAGCAGAAGTCTGCTGTGGGGGGTTCATCTGTGGAGGAGCGTGGGGCCGGGCGGCTGCCCTGCGTGTGTAGGAGTGGGGCTGTCCCCAGGCGGGTGGCTGGGTGACAGGGGGGTGTTCACAGGGTGCCAAGAGCCTCCCTACCTGCCCCTGAAGATGCCTGTACCGCGGCGGGGAAGATTTCTGTCTCTCTGGAGGGGGCAGAGGAGAAAGAGGGGTGGCTGCAGATGAATTGCCAGGACAGGCAGGAGGAAGGAGGAGCAATCATGTAGCAGTGGCCAAGGGCCCAAGTTGCAAATTGAGGAGCATTTTATAAAATAGACTGTTGCTTCCATGGAGTGTTTTTAGTATGACCCCTTCGATTCGCCCTGTAATCAGTATGCACACAAAATTTTTTGACAGCGTGATGGTAGGGATTACAGAAAGGGAAGGTGCTGTAAAACTGTCCACTAATGTGCATTTGCATAAGTTTTTCCATTGTAAATGTTTACGCGGCCAACTGTGAAAGCCTTTTGTGACTTGAGAGACATGGGATCAGGAAACAGAAACAATATCATGACCAGGATTTTCTGAACCGGGAGCCAAAGGTTATGTTCTTAAATCCATTCTGAGGTGGCAAATGAGAATGGCTTGATTAAAGAAATGGGGGAGCACCCAGCCTCGTCAGCCAAGAGCGGCCGGATCGGTGGTGTGTTAATTACAGTCTGAGAAATGTCACACAAACTTCAGTCAGAGCACCATACAAGCGTCCAGCTTATGCTGGTTTGCAGTTAGTTTGTGAAGAGGAAGGAAGGGTTAAGGGCAGTGAAAAAGTCTTTCCCTCTGAATGTCACCTTGACAAAAAGGGGCAGCTTTGCTGAAGCTGAAAGCTTGCTCAGAGGTCTGTCAGTTTCAGCTGTGTTTTATTGACTGGAGGATGTTTGAAGTTTGAGCTCTTCAGTCACTTTTGTTAAAAAAAAAAAACAACCCAGAGGTTGGAGACAGAATGAGAGGGAGGGAAATTGAAAACCTGACTCTGAAAGGCTTTCACAAAAAGAGAATTATGTTGAAAGTGAGAAAGTGTCAACTGTGTATAGATAAGGAAAACAAAACCCATGAAATTTGCTCTGAAAAAGAAGTGTTGGATTCTGCAAAGGTCTAATATTTATTGGGCAGATCAGTCAAAATCCAGCAAAAGCAGTTATTATATCATAGAATGAAAGAAGTGATTTTCTTGAAGAGCTGCTCTGGGAAAACAGGCTCAATCAATGCAGACGAGTGAAGGAGGTGCCTTTGCAGGGCCTTCTTGGAGCATCTCCCCTCCTTTTCTGAAACCCAGCTCAGCAGCATTTGGGTTAGCAGAGAGCTGAAGCAGCAGCAGCAGCTGGAACGCTCCTCCCCCTGCACTGCTGTCCTCCCCGCCGCTGGTCACACTCCCCCATAAAAGGCAAGAAGAAAAACCCTTTTCCTCCTCCTTTCTCTGTGCCCGCATCATTTGATCTGCCAGTTTATTGACAAGAAACGGGCTCTTTTAACTTACCTGGAAGGGGACGCCTGGATCCTGAACCCAAAACCAGCCTCCTTAGCATTCGCAGCCTGCTTGCACCTGAACTGGTATCGTTCCTCCAGGGGACCTTCTGCTGGTGGTTCGTGTGTGAATGGCTGCAGGATTAACAACGCTTCCAGAGATGACCCTCAAAGGCTAGCTGCAGTTTTGGGATCCCTCTGAGAGGTCACTGCTGAGGATTTCCAGGTGCTCACAGTATGCACATCATCACTTGTGTGTAAAAACCATGTACAGCAGGAGAGGAAAGAGAAAACACAAACCTTGTCTCATTTCCTCCACTGGCTGGATGAGAGGACAGAGAGATGACAAAGTACTTGGAGACATCTTTAAGCTGAGGCTGCTGTTATATTCTGCACACACACACCCTGTCACGTCACCCTAGACAACCTGAACAGTGGTTGAGCAATTCTGAACTCAGCCCAGTTTTTAGGGAGGGCCTGGAACGCGACAGTAATTGGGACCACATAACTTGACAGTCAGGATGCTGAGGAGAGAAAGCCTAAGGGTAGAAATGGAGGAAGACTCCCAGTCTTCTCTATCCAGAGGATTTCTGCTTTTGATCCTAGGAAGTGCTCCTCCCTGCTCTAGTCTCACCCAACAGCCCTTCTTTCCTTGCTCTTCCACTGATCTTACCTGTCCTCAGCTTAAACCTCTTCAGAAGTATTATGACAGCAGCCTTGTGAGGCCTGTGGGATGGGGTACTTTCTGTGAAGGTAACAAGGAAGCTTGTGACGCAAGAGCCATTGAGCTGGTTCTGTTTATCAGTTTCATAATCTCCACACACACAAATTTTCTCTCATCAGCTGCACGAGCAGTTCTGCTTAGCCCCGTTTGCATATCAGCAGGAGGAAATGGTGTAAGAGAACTGCATTGACAGATAAATACAAAACCCATACCCTTTCTGGGGGCATATCCTCATTTGGCCTTACTGCCCTGGGCTTGGGTGAAATTAGCAGTGTTTTGGCAATCCAGAGCAGTTGGGGGACCATGTCTGTGGCTCCCAGCCCCGTGTCAGCCCCTCCAATGTGTGCATGAGTAGGTGCCTTTGCAATGGTCTTAAGGTTGCTTAGGGAAGCGGTACCGAGCGCCGGGAGCGGTTCTAATTCCTTTCTGTCCTTTGCATTGACACCATCAAAAGGTACAGGGTTCGTGTGGCTGCATGACAAAGTCCCCCAAACGCCCTGTGAAAAAAACCTCGGCTGTGATTTATGCATAATTTCTTTTCGTTTCCAATCTCTCTTTGTGGCTCCTTGTATAAGGCTGCCTGGAATCCCCGGCGATCTCTCTCCTGCATGGGGTGACTCTGAAAGGCGTACGATGAATGGAACTCACAACATAAATGCAAAGGAGATGAGGGTGTTCTATTGATCTGCCTGATCTCCCAAGCTGGGGGGCTGACCTCAGCGTGATGATTCCACAGGTAATGTGGTGTTTCTGTGGGAGCCAAGGAAGCTGTGGGAGCGGATTCCAATTTTTTGCCATTGAGAGGAAAGGGTTGAAACCAGCACGGTTTGCTGGCTTTAAAGCCATATTGTGTCTTTTAAGGGAGAGCTTTGCAGGTGACTTCAAAGATTTGATCGCTCTGTTGTTCACTTGGGAGAAAAGTAAAAATGCATTTTTTTTGTCAAGGCTTCTTGGGCAAGCTCCACAAAGCTCAGCAGCTGCTGAGGGGAGGTCACGCTTACCACGTTACAGCACTGCTCAGGCTTCCCTTGGGCTCCTGGGCATGACTGTGGCCCTCCGCTGGGCAAAAGGCTCCTCCATCCCCCCTTAAATAAGAACTGAATCTAATTGAATTTATCTGGGATAGAATGTTCATTGTGGCTGATTTACAGATGCACATGTAGAGTGTGCATCCGCACCAGGAGAGCGCTACGGGTTTTCATTTAGGCTGTGGTTTAGGTTTTGCACATGAAAATGTGCTTAGCAATCAGCTGTCTTACTGTGATTTAACTGAAATCCATTATTTGATTTCTTTTCCAATACATGCCAAATGCACATACTAGCCCTTCAATTTACTCATTTGTTGCTGATTTTGGCCCTGTGTCTTTTGGATTTCTGCTTTTTCATTCCTTCCTGAGACGCCCACTCAACTGACAGCTAAAGCCATTTGGTGTTTTCTTTCTTTCCGGCCAGAAGAAGAGTTGAATAACTCACTCTGAGGCTGATGCTGATACCACTTTCTGCAGTGACATCTGCAAACATGTCTTAGTGACCAGGAATACTTTAGGTTTGTGTTAGTTCACAGACTGCAGGGAAAGAAATGAAGAGAAATGTTTAAAACTGTTGTCCATGAAGCCATGTAGGTGTCTCAGGATCTTCCAATAGCTTTTCTCATGGCGGGGGGGTGGGGTGGGTTACCATGTGTGAATCTCTTCTGGAGATGCTCTAACCAAATCTCCTCTGATCTGTTCCAGGTTCCGGAATTGCGTTTATACCTACAGAATTCTGCCCGATAAAGAAAACAAGCTAATTGTCCAGGTAAGCCATGCTCTGTACCACTTGGTCCCAGAACAATGCTCACTGCTTTTTTTCAAAGTAGTTCTAACACCAAGAGAAAAATGACACAAGGAGTTACACTAGTGCCCTCGCCCAACACACTGCTGGTCTCCAGTTCACTGTTGCAGAGATTTTGGTCTCCCTTCTGCTGCTTTGGCCGTCGGCACGCTCTCTGATGTGTGTGCCTTCAATTCGGTGGCACTGCCATGTTCTATATAACTCAGGAACCTCAGCCCAAGGAATACCTTTGCCTCTGAAGCCAGCTGCTTATCAATACATCTTTTCAGTCCAAAATTGCATTACAACTTACCTCCGCCTGGAGAATGTAAATTGAGTTGTGGTCTCAGGATCCAGAAAGTACCAAGACTGAGGGCAGGAGTTTCAGATGTTTCGTTTATTCCTTTTCTGCTTTAGGATCTTGAATGAGCCACTTCCCCTTTCCATACCAACTCTCGGCCCTTGTCTTCTCAATATAGATCATGAAACTCGGGGTGGGGAGGGAGGCATGGTCTCTCACAGCCCCAAGAAGTGGGCATGGGTTTAGCAGCAGGCAGTGGGGGCTCTAGCCTACCCATCCTCTTAGCACAGCCAGTGCTCCATGGGTATTCCTTGGAAAATGAAATGGAAATGCCCATGACAGCCACACACCCCAGCTGCCCTGCTATTCGGAGTGGGTCTGCACTTGTTCCTTCCTAGTTCAAAAGACGATTGGCTTCCCACATGAGACATACAGATTTCTACCAACTTTGTGTGCAGCTCATGTGCGCCGTGTTACTGGAGTATTTCCTGACGTGCTCTGGGGCATCAGTTTTCCTTTAAGATCTGCACTGAAGAGGCAGTGTGTCTGAAACCAAAGTGATCAGGTTAGTGAGGACAGTTGAGTGCTGGCAGCTTGCTTTCAGCTCAGGCTGTTGATAAGATTTGTGGACTGTGTGTTCTGGGTCCCAGAACACACAGTCCTGGCTCACTCGAGATCCACTTTTTGGGGGCTCAGGCTGTTCTGAGGAGTCCTACTCAGTTGCAGCTCTGCACAAATGCACCTGTAGTGCCACCAAGGCCAATTCCAGGCTCTTGGTGCCGTGCTCCAGAGAACCGTGTGCCCAGGGACAGCCACCAGCATCAGGATGGTGTCCAGCTTGGCCCTGATGGAGCTGTTGAGATACCTCTCCCTCACCTCTCACAGCACTTCTGTTTCTGAGGAGGAGCTTGGCAGGAGGACACTACACCAGACTTGTCCTGGTCTGTATGCATGACTGTGGCACGAAACCAAAGCTAATCCATCTTCCTAGAGCACCCGAGGAACCTGTGCAGGTTCTGCAGGCTGCTTGTGTGGGGCCATCACTCAGAAGGAATGAATAAGCTGTCATGCTCATCTGGCTCCACACAGTGTGCTGCGGGCTGTTTGTAGTAATACTTGGGTTTTCCTTCATCCTCTGATTTATCTCAGCCTTATTGTCCTAAATAATGACTTTTGGCATGTTGTGCTGGTGTGATGATGCGTTGTGATAGGTGTAATGTTGTAAGATAGTGTCCAGAAGGTGACACGAAGGTGATTATCGTTATTTACAGTACCTAGAGCTGCTGCTGCAGAGATCAGGATCTCGTTGTGCCTGATGGCTCACAGGGGAAGCACCCCAGGCAGGGAGTGTGTTGAGGAGACCTGAGGCCTGGGGAATGGGCACAATTGTCTGAGTCCCACAGCAGCTCTGTGGCAGAGCTGGGATGGAAGCCCAACACTGCTAAAGATGTCCTTGCTCTTTGCACTGGCCCTGTGATGAGGAAGGGAACTTGTGGAACCCTAACTCTGAGTGGGTTTGGGGTTTGGGTTTGGCAGCTGCTTTTTCTTTTAGGAAACAATCGTGGGAATGATCACACTTTGGCTTTTCACCTGAGGGGGAGGAAGAAGGGAAGGCCAGCTGCAAAGGCAGCTACACAACCCCACAACTTTCCCTTGTGTGTCCTGCGCCCTGGGCAAGCCCTGGCCACCTCCTTGTAGCCCAGCTGCCCTTCTGGCATGTCCTGTCAGTGATGCTGAGCCTGCAGCCTTTTTTCCTAGGAGGCCACAGGCAACCACAAGTGGCAAGAGGGTTTGAAATCTGAGTTCAGAGCATGGTACCTGTGTGCAGGCAGCTCTCCAGAGTGCACTGGGCTGCAGGATGCTCTCGGGGACCTGGGAGGTGCTGAGGTGCAGTGCAGGCTTGGCATGTTCTGTAGGTTACAGCTCGGGAAGGTGCCAGTTCCGTTCCCCAGTTTGTACTGGATTTGTGATTGTTTCTTCTCTGGACAGAAGATCTGTTTCCATTTGTCCATAGATCACAGCACTGCTGCCAGAAGGGATCAGTATTTCTCTCATGCTGGATCAAGGCTTATGAACAAGCAGAAGGTGTGACTGATGTCCATCGGGTCAGGCTTTCCCCACCTCACACCCCTTCACCTCCTCACCTTCTAGTTCTCCATAGAGAATTCTGCAGGGTATTATTTGCAAATAAATGTGTCCTTATCCTCTCTGGGGAGGGATTATTGGGCTACTGCTGGATCCAGACAGAGTTTTTAGGACTCCAGGGGATCTTTCTGAATGAAACCTTTTGAAATCTACTAGATCTGTTAAGAAAATAACGACCAGGTAAAAGTACACCCAGAGCGATTCATAATGTTCTCTTGGGATCTGTGTTATGATTGTGAGGGATTTCTCTTGTTCCTACGCTGTGGGATGCAGAGGGACTGTAGTGGAACACCTTTGTGTGCTGGGTTGCCATGAGCCGTAGGATGAATATCAGGAGCGGGCTAAAAAAAGGGTGTTGTTAACTCATGTTTTGAAGACACAACACCTCCCGTTTCGTGCTGTGTTGTTCCAGTTCTGTGGGAGAGGGAGAAGAGGGGGGGCTGGCTGCTTCTGGTGAGAGAGAAATGCAGCGAGAGTTGTAATTGAGGCTCAGAGAAAACACTCTCATGTTGTTGGCTGCTCTTCTTGGTACGTTGTTCCAGCTGGGCCAGACATTTTTGGTCGCTTGTCTGTTGATTTTTGGATAAAACATAAACTGCTTCATGGGTATTTGAAAGATAAGGTTTTTGAAAAGAAGAGTCCTCCTGTGCAAGGATGTAAATGCTGTTAAATAGGATGGAGTTTTGACATTTTAAAAAAATCCCATTAAAAATGAAAGAATCTGCTAATCCTGTGGAGTTAGATCAGGTGTTAAATTAATACAGCAATCAGTAGATGCTTCTCATTTTCGGGTTTACAAGAAAAAAAAAAAAAGACATAGGCAAGACTTGATACTAAATCCTGAGATTAGCCTGTTTTAGTTACAAATATCAGCCCTGGTCATGCAGTTTGACCATTCTTGCCTGCACAGTGCTCCTTCCTGAAGCTAACAAAGTTGTCTTCCTGCCCAGATCTGGGCTGCTGTCTGTCAGGCATTTTTCATGATGACAGCATGTTCAGAAGATGTGTAATATCACAGCTACATATACAGCATTTGTGACATGACACTTCTCCCTCTGCCACTCTGTGGAGGTTTTTTTTTCCTCTTAAAACTGCGAGTTGCTTCACATTCTTTTTGAGTCTTGGAGGGTAGATTTCATTTTTCCTTTTTTAATTAGAGCCAGTGCTCTGGCACTAATGGCATGATACCCAGGGTCAATTTTTGCATGGTTAAATTAACTGTTCAAGTACAGGTGGCAGAAAGGAAGGTGCAAATTTTTGCATTCAGGCTGAAGAGAAAAATATTTGCATATGTCCTTCCAGCATTTTGTGGCATGCTATGTGATCTGCCATTGGGTTTCTGCATCTGCAGCAGCTTTACCTTTTCCCTTCTTTTCTGGGACTGCTGAATTTTCTCCTTCCATTACTTGGGACTTCAAAATGTAGGCAAAGTAATCCATGGCTTGGATGAATCAAACTCAGCTTCTGCTGATGAAAATGTATTTAAGGAAGGAGGGGAGGAGTAACACAGGATCTGTAACAGCAAGTAGAGAATCTTTGTCCTGAGGCTGAGAACAATTAGTCATCAAGATATCTCCATTAACTTGTGGACTCTTACTGTAGTAAAATGCTGAGAACTGAGAAGCTGGGACAGGAAGAGAGGAAAAAACGTTCAGTTACCCAGAGGTCCAGGGGAAGGAACTGGAAGAGGCTGAAAATAAAGTGCCCCCTGAGTTAGGGTAGCTGCTGCCTGCCTGTCCAGCAAGTCACCCCGGGGGGTTCTTCAGCTCTCTCTGTGAAAACAAAGTTCCCTCACTCAAACGGGGAGGCATAGTTAATGTAGAGTTGTTGAAAGTTTGGGAACTAGCTGAGTGTAATCATGTTTGTGCAAAGAGGGGCAGAGCAGCAAAGAATGCCTTGGGAATCACAAAATCAAACTAAAAACCAGAGATGAATTAAAGATGCTAAAACTGTCTTTCTAAGCCCAGGCATCTATAGCCAGTTCTTGCCATCCAGATTCACAGAAGGTAAAACTTTCCCATGTTTTCACTTAAAGCACCTCATTTATACAACTAGTTGAGGTGTCAGTATGACTCCTCACTGCACAGTCTGAATTCCTTGTGATCTTAGCATCTCCACAAGGAGGGGAAGTGCTCTTGTTCCCGTTTTAAAAACGGGGACCTCAGTCCCAGTCTGTTAAGAAGGATTGGGTTACCAAAAATAATTTTAAGTGGCTGTCCCTTGCTGGCTTTCCCAGGATCAGATGTGTGTGATACATCAGTGTTCATCCCTCCTCATTTCAGATGAGCAGTTAAAGCTGTCACAGAGTCAAAGCTGAGTTTTATCTCTGTAGTCAGCAGGGAAGAAACAGGTTTCTGACCTGAGTGGGTTAAACTGTCCTTAGCAGGTCCTGTCTCTATTGCCTAAAGAGCCCGGAAAACCCCCTTAGACTGCCAGATTTGGCAGGCTGGAGTTAGGTGAGGAGATTCCCATGACTGCTGATTTCTGTGCAGGGCGAGAAGCCGCTGAGGTCAAAAGCTGCTCTTGAAAACCTGTGGTACTGCCTTTCCCTAATGCTTTGCCCTTTATATGCTGCAAATTCCAAAAGCTTGCTGTCAGGAGTATGACCTGCCTCCTGAGGGGGGGGGGATGCTGGGGAGAGGTGGTGAGAAGGAAGGAGACGCTGGAGTTGGTTGGTCAGTAAATATGGATTGGAATAAGGTAGCGTGGTGGCATCTCTAAAACCCTGTGGAGTGTGGTCTGACTTCAGGCTTATCTCAAATAGGAGTTCACCACTCGTGTCATCTGATGGGAGTTCAGCAACCCAGCTACTGTGCCATCAGTCCCTTCTCAGTGCCAGGGAGATTGCATCCCAGTTTATGCTCATAGTCCATCAGGTAACACTTTCACAGGTCATTTGCGTGGTCCAGCAAATGTCCAGCTCCCGTCCCTCTGTGTGACAGCTGGGGGGAGATGTCCTGAGGGTCAGCATTGCACAAACAGGGCTACCACCAAAAATGCCCCTCTGAGGGAGAGTCAGCCCCATAGTTGTGGGAACAGCTTTAGTTTGTTCTTAAAGGTGGAGCCTTAAGAAACTGGGGCATCTGGAGAAGCTTCTGTTAGCTCAGGACCAGGGCCATATTTTATAATCCCCTCCTGTGTCCTCCTGTGCTGTGAGTCTGAGGAAGGCACAGCCTCCCCGTGCTTTCCTGTGGGCATGAACATCCCCATTCTGCAACCCAGAACTCGGACCAGATGCCTTTGCCCATCACCTCGAGGCTCAGGCCTCAACGACCACTGCTGCTTCCTTCTGGCAAGGGTGCTCTTTCCTTCTCCTTCTCGAAAACCCATTGTTTGACTTTGTTTATTTTTATATTTTCTTGTATTACCCTTAAGTCTGCTCTCCTGTTCACGCCGCTATCAGAGCACTTGCCTCACCTGCCTTGAAAAGTTGTGGGCATCCAAAGATCGAGGCCTCCAACACCTTGAACAGCATTTGTATTTTTGGGCTGCTCCTTGGGAGAGGGCAGAAACAGAGCTTGGCTTGACCACGAGTGAGGGACCGCTTCACGTTTTCGAGCAAATTGGAAAATTTAAAAAAGAACCGCATCTGGGTAAAAAGTTTTATTTTGATTTTGAGTTTTTCAGAAGTTATCACCCTGTTGCCAGGATGTTGAAGAAAAATGTTATTTCAGATGGAAAAAATGGATCATCATTTTGAAAAAGTCCAGATAAGCAATTTTGAACTTTTCACTTTTTTAATTAGTGGGGAAAAGAGGGGTTTGAATAAAGACCGTGCTTTGCATAGCACATGCTCCAACCCCTTTCATTTTTTTTTTTATAAACTGGGGTGTTGTTTTCTTTTTGGGTTTTATTTTGAGCAAAACTGTTTGACCAGCTCTAGCATTTGGCAATGTCTGTGGGTTACCTTGATGTGAGGAGGAATCAGGGAGAGCTCCCTTCTTCTCTGGCTGCCTAAGAGACTATATTACAGTACAGAAAATGTTAGTATTTTTTAAAGTTGCTGCCTGCCTTTTTCTTTTCAATTTGCTTTCCTGGCTGCCTGTCTCCTTGACGGAAGGCAGTCGTGTTGCCTGCATCTTCCTGCACTCTGCTCCATGGGTAACGGGGGGAGACATTCATTTTGCAGTTCTGCTGCCAGATCATAATTTCTGGGAGCGTGAGCCCTGCAAGGGGCTAATTAAAAAATCACTTATGTTTATACTTAACTGTTTGTTGCAGGGGGAGGGCCTGACCCTATTTACTTGTAGGTTTTGCTGACTTCAGTGAAAATGATAGTGCTGCCAGGGCATCTGTTTTACACTGAGTGATCATCTAGCTGCTGCTTTTTTTTTTTTTTTTTGGCTTCTTTTTTTTTTTTTTCCTGGTAAAATTTTCTAGCCTGATAGGAGGCTGCAACAGGAAACAAATGGTGCTATGTGAGCAGTCAGAAAGCAGGCCAGCAGCTGTGACTCACTGTATCAACCGACATTGAAGCTGTAGGTTACCAGTGTACTTGCCTCACTGGCTCCCAGAAGGTAGGAAAACCCACACATACTGGATATAGGGCTTTCTGATGGAACCTTCCCTTTGCCAGCACGCTTCTAGAAACACGTTTTGGGGGAAACACTTAGATTTGTACTCTCTCTACACATGGGTTGACTAAGTATCCCAGAAAGACCATAATCCTCTGTCCCGGGATGGGTAAAACATACAATGAGAGAGCTGCCTGTTCGCGTCAGCGGGTCGGTGGGATTGTCCCTGCCTTCAGGCAGAATTTGTTCTGGCTTCTGTTTATGAGTCCCACAGGGTGGAGCTGGGCGTCAGAGCTTCATCCGGCGCCTGAACCTGCTCTTGGAGCTCCGACGTAGGACTGCCCATCCTGCCAGCACCATCTGATAAGAGTGTGAGTTTAGATCAGTTCCTGCATTCCTGGTGTCACTGCTGCTGTCACCAGTGTCAGAAGCATCCTCTGGCTGTGGCACGGGCAGTACCAAGTACTTTGTGAGCCCCTTGCAGAGAGATGTGAAGGTTTTGTCCTTCTCTTTGACAGTGCACTGTAATCTCTTGTTTGCTGGGCTGCTCTGACATGTATGGCCAAGAAAAGGTTTCCTGCAGTAGGGATTTTGTGATTTGCCTTTGATCTATCTATATCTGATCAAAACCCTCCTACTAGGAAATTGCACATGAGCTGGTTTCAGTGGGAGATCATGCAAAACAAAAGTCCTTTGGGTGACGCTCACCCATTCTCAGTGTTGCAAGCACACAATAGCTCCTGTCAGATGGCTGTGTAAGGTTTTTGTACATGCTCAAATTGATGTCAAAACCTCAGGGTCTCCAGTGAGGACAGGGCAGGCACTGCTCAAAATATCACTTGCAGGCTACATGGAGACCATACCATCATTCATGATCTTCTTGTGGCCAAGAAGCATCAGGCACTGATCAGGCAACTTCCCTCGGTGTTGAAAGGCAGGAGGACACCAAGAGTCCCACCAAGGATGATGCTCGGTGGGTTGTGAATGGAGAAGGGAATCAGAAGAATAAAAGCAAGGGGGACAAAAAACCCTCGTGGGTTGAGATGAAGATAGTTTAATAGGTAGGGCAAACACAACCCATGCCAGAAAGCAAGGGGGAAGAGCCAGGAGGTGCAGCCCAGTCTTGAGGTGAAACTGAGTGGTCCCAGCAAAGCCTTGGAGTTGGGGACCTCACTGAAAAGTCAAGAGCTCATTGGTGGCAGAGCTTCTGGAGGAGAGTGAGATTTTGTGCTCTGTGTAACAGGGAATTTCAACAAGAGTTAACGCTGAGGGTGGAACTGATTTTGCACAAGTTATGGAAAACTTGCCGTGTTTGTGTTACTCCACTGGCGCTGAAGGGCTGAGATATCATCAGGGTGACTACTTTTTTTGTGTAGAAACAAGCTACAAGTGGACAACCAGGAAATTAGGAGCAACGTCTCAAAACATGGTTAGGGAAACAACACATTTCTAATATGCCCAAATGCATAATTTAATTAAATTAATCTTAATTTTATTACTGAAAATGATATTCCAATTTGAATACTTTTCAGTATAATTTAACGTGGATTTAAATCACTTTGTAAAACTCTTTGTAATCTTTACATGTAGGACTTAGGACTGAACATAATTTGCAGTCAGGGCTTATTAAAATCTTTCTATAAATGCTTCATGTTTCTGCAAACTATCCAAATCTGTTGATACAAGGAAAATGTTTTTTTTTTTGTTTTTTTTTTTCCACTGCTGCATCTGAGGTAGGAAGAAACATAATGAAAAACTGAAAGAAGCAGCGTTTAATAAGATAACTAGGTATTTCCTGAAACATGCACATTCCTGATGCTGAATCTCTCCGTATACAAAATTCTTCACACAAACAAACCATATCCAGCTTTTGTCTAGTTTCCAGAATGTTTCCAGTTTCCTGAAAATATAACAAAAAAACATTCAGAGAAGATGGTGAAATCAGGATAAAGTGATGTTATTATTTTGCCTTTCGAGCTTTAAAAAATGAAATCAGATATTGGAAAGCTAATGAGTGCCATGAAGTGATTTTATCTGGATTTATTTTTATCTGGGTGTGATTTCAATAAAATTTCAGTCCAAAGAGTGAAATGCCAAAGAATGCAAAGACATTTTTTGTTACAGGTTGCCTTCCAATAAATATGTTACATCATAAAGCCTTCACCATGCTTAAACAATTGAAAATTGCAAGTAGGCAGCCCTCACTGAATGTACAAAAAACAACTTCTAGGCACTGCAGAATAGGTTAAGATTTAGAAGATAAAGCTTAAGGTTGTGAAACAGTAACCAGTTTGACAATTACTGTTTTAGAAGAATAATTGTTTCACTGTTTTATCCTTCCGGAAGGCTTTGACCACCCACAACCACGTACCCAGCAGCTCTTTCCTGCCCCGGGGGATCTTTCAGTTCCCGCTACCAGAGCCTCGAGGAAGGGGCAGTAACTTCTGCTCACGGACTGAGAACTATAAGAAGGTGCTTTGTTAGTTTTTGGTTTTTTTTCAAATACTTGAGAATCCGAAAGTGTAATCCTGATTGAGACGAGCACCCTGGGGGCACACACCTCAGCATCTCCAGGAGCAGCAAAATGAAAATCTTCCTGAAGTTCTAAACCTCTTCTGGCTAATGACGAAAAATAATTGAAAACTTAGACAACCAATATTATCAACAAGAAAATATTCTCATTTTTCAGTAATTTGATGGATACTAGCTTCAATATTATCAGTCACATAGCATTATAACTGTATGATTCTCTTACCCTTTTATATTTTATATTTCAAAAAACTTCTGATGAAGCTTCATAACTGAATTTAAAGTATCCAGGGAGACAGCAGATTATTCCCCTTCTAGCAGCGTGGTAATGAAGGACTATATCTTATTGCTTCTGTGCTTTGAGGCGTGATGGGTCACAGAAAAAAGCACTCATTTTCAGGCAAGTCTTTGAGTTGTTTTCTCAAAGGAAGAGAAGCTAATATATTGTCGGTGGCATATGAGGCTTTTTGTCCTGATCATTTAGGATAGAAATGAGTCTTGGAAAACATTGCTATTGAGTTTGTTTAAAATGAGTCTTACGGCAAATGTCACCGTTTATACAAAATAATTTCCGTACTTGTTGCTGAGGGGGTGATGCCCTTTCTTCTGTAGAGATGTGTCTTGATTTGCTGATAGGATGTATTATCCTTGGCGACGTCCCCCATGCAGAGAGGTAACTCACCCGGCAGGTCACAAGTGACACCAATTAGATCTCGCTCGCTCCATCTGCCCTGAGGGAACGGGACCAATAGACCCTACACACGCTGCAGCTTATTGCTGATTTAAGTATAAAATAGACAGATACAATCGCCTTTAAACAGCAACGTGCTCAATGTAAAGTATTGTCCTGGTTGCACTTGTTTTAGGTAAATGGGGTTGGTTCCACCAATACTTCTCAAATTTACCTCTTGGTGATCGAAGCTATTTCTACTTAAAGTTTTAAAAGACATGTAGAATCCTTTAGTTTTAAGATCACTGCATAAATGCAAAGCACACAGGACGATTTCAAATGACAAAATGGTTTAGGGAAATGAAACAGGCTTTAGCAAAGATAGCTCAGATTCAGTCATTTCAGAGTCCCTCTGAGAGAATGAAGTCACAGCACAGCTTTCGGTTGTTCCCAGGTTGTTGCCACACTGTATGGCTTCTTCTGCCTTCAGTTTGTAACTTCTGACAGGGTTTTCCATCTTGGTTCTCCTCTGGAAGTCTAAGCCGGTTCCCGGGGCTCTACAACTCTCCTTTTCCAGTGCTTTAAAAGACAGCACCCAGCACAGCCAGCTTCAGCAGACCCCATGGTCAAGGTGTAGCAGAGCTCTCTGGGGCTGGGGTTGCTCTGTGTTAGCAGCCTCTTACGCCTGGCTTAGATTTTAGACCTCGTTCTCCAAAACTTGGTGAGGATGTCATGACCCGCGCTGCTCGTAAGCCTTAGTTGAAAGTATTCTTTGTGATGGAACTCAGTAGAACCCACATGCAGCAAGCCCTGCTTGGTCACGGAGCCCTCACAGAAGTTTGTCTTCGTTGGGTGCCGTGTCCCTGCACCCAAGACACCTTGGGTTGGGTCCAATTCTAGGGGGGGGCAAACCTTAAAAAAAAAAAAAAAAATCGGTAACGCCACATCCGCTATTTTTATTCCAGAGGTGCAGTTGAGGGGAGAATGTAAAAAGAGAGGGGTTGGAAGGGTGTTTTTGGTTTGGTTGTAGTTTTGTGTGGTTAGTTTTGTTAAGTGATGGTGATTCTTTGGGCTGGATTCTGTTCCAGCACATTCTGTGCCTGTTCAATTAGCTCAGTGCTTACTTCTCATGGAGTAAGGATTTGGCTTACTTGGGTGGAAATGAATGAAATTAGGGTCAGTCCCTTGAAAGACAGGAGAAGTGCCCACCCTTAGTGTCTCAGAAATAGAAAACAGTTGCTGTAGCTTAAAGCCTGAGAAATTTTGCAGACTGAAGACAGGAAATTGTAACACTTGTGATGCTCACCCTTATCTGTGCATTGCTTATGGTTTTTAATTATGCAATTCCAGAAAGTTATGCAGTATAACGTGGTGGATGCAGCTGGTTTTATGTGCACTTTTTGCCTGCATTGCTTTGCTTCAATAAGTATGACTTCTTTAATCTTAACATTTTTCTCCTTTCCACTGGATATTTTACGTGCCTCATGCATATTTACTTGCTTGGTGTCTGTGGAAACTTAGGATCCATTCAGCACAGAAGACAATAGGGAAAGGAGAGAAGTTATGATGGATTCTCTGCTGTCTGCCTGCTCAGGTTAGAGGAGAATCCCAGAAATAGAGTGTAGGGCTGAGCTGAGCCCAGGGGTCCTGCCCTGCCTTTGCCTGGCTTGGGAAAAAGTCCTTTCTCATAGGACATCAAACCCCAGATGCTGTCACCTGGTGTATTCTGTTGCCTTCTGTAGAGGGAAAAGCTGAAGGATGCTTGGGAATTTCCACCAGGATGCAGGTATCAGTGACCTGCAGTAGTTTCCCTGGCTCAGCTGCTGTCAGCAGAGAACACAGACAAAATCAGAGCAATGACCTCCATGAGCTGCCTTCAGGAGTGATGACTGTGTTACACTTAACTGCCTCGGTTGCCTCGCCAGCTTTTGAGAACCTGTGTTTTTAAGCTTGCTGGGGTGATCACTACCACTAGATACTTCATGAAGGAATGAAAATGGAAATTTTCCTTTGACTCCAACCGCTGAAGCTCCTCGGTGGGAAACCGAAAAGCACGAGGCTTGTGATAAAATTACAAAAGTTGCCAGAAGTAGCATACTCCAAAACTTTTACTTAAATTCTACCCACACGCTACAGAAGTGCTAAAAAAATTGCTTCAGATCCCCATGGATCTGCAGTCCTTGCTCATTCATCACCAACTCATCTGACTTGCACCCTGTAGCTAAATTTAACACCGGTGCCTCATGTTCTGTCATGGAACCATACTGTTGTATGCTTCTTGTTGATGTAAATCTTATTTATTATAACACAGAGAAGTGCTGAAAGGGTCATTGCTTGGGGGGGTTCTCTTGGTGCTATGAGTTGGATCATTATATGCTGAGTGGGTAAAAATCTTTTTCAATGGCAAGAGTTTGAATGGTTTATTTAGCGCGAAGGACTACCTTAAGTATGTGGTACTGGTGCTTTCTGTCATTGCTTGGTGTTCTTACTGGCTTCTGTCTAGCTATATTAGATACTTGGCAATTAACAAACTTTTAATGTAAATTTTGGAGTGCTGAAGCAGAGTGGAATGACAGGATCTGAGTATATTATTTTTGTGACCCATGTATTTATCTGGTGTGGGAGGATGCAGGTTCTAAAGACTTCTGGAAGTCCTTTACCTTCCAGAACTTCTAATATGCTTTTCTTCGGGATGTAGAATTTTAACAAGGAACTTGAGATAAAAATTTGGCAACCAGCTACACTCTACTGAAAACTCCTTGCCTAATTGCCCCTGGTTGACTTGTTTCCATCAAGCAGCAATAGGATTCATATCACAAGCAAGCAAGGAAGCAGGTGTCTGAACTTTAACATGTGTTCTGTGCAAAGCAGTGTGAAAGAGAGTGAAAATTGTTCAGCGTTCCCATTTTTTGATAGGCATAATAAGAAAAGAATCGTGTTGTGTTGGCAGTAATTCATATACAGTGTCTCTTAAGTGTGTATTATGCTTAAAGAAATGGAGCTTGTGGTAGAGGCAGTGTGTAGTGGTGTCCTTCTGTATTTGAGGAACAGAGGGAATTTTATATGATTCCAACACAGTATTTTTCTTTATTTTGCCTTCTTTCTTTTAACTAAAGTTTTCTTGCTCAGATATCTGATTTTCAGCCAGGGACACAAGCTAGAAGTAATATGTGCTTAGTTGTTATTAAATTGCAAGTCCTTGTTTCTTTCCATGAATAATCTCTTGCAGAAATTCTGAAGCCCTCTTTCCCAGAACTCTCTGATTTCCATGAGTTTTCACACAAAGTCTTAAATATAAAAGGCCACTGTAGCAAAAGTGACATGAATAAGCAAACCTAAGCACCAGGACCAGACCATATGCAGAACAAGTCAGGAAAGCCTTCGTCCTCTCTTGTCTCAGAGGAAACAGGGACTATTTACCTTCCATTTCTCCGATGTTATTCAAATGGTGTATTTTACAACTGCACTTACGCTGTTCCATTCTCCCCAAAATTCAAATGATTTCTCCAGGTGAGAAGGCAGTGCTCCAGCTACCCACCGGTGTCTCTGCCCAGGTTCCCTGCATTCCTCCCCCTGCCTCTTCTCTTGTGCTCAGTTCCCCTGCCAGGGACCTTCTCTGAGCTTTACCCACCCTCCAGACTCCTCTGCCAGCTCTCAGGATCCCACCATTTACTAAAGTCCATTCCTTTACCCACCCTCCATGTCACAGGATCCCCCTTTGTCTCAGCCATGCACTTGCTCCCTCTCCCTTTGTACTCCTTACTGAGCCCCATGTTCTTCCCAGCCCCAGGTGTTGCATTCAAAATAGGGTACGTTTCTGGGTGGCTTGTATTTTGGGAAGTGGCTGTTTCTCCCAGCTGTGATTCCTGTCTGTGATCCCATTCCTGTGAAATGCTCTTCAAATTTCTTAGCACAAGATTGGATCTAAAAATAAGAAATATTTTCCAACAAAACAAAACTGCAACACAACCAGGTCACTTTAAAATGCTTTAAAAAATAATTTACCAGGAATTCCTTAGCACTTAAGTTTGTCTACATGAGAGCCAAAAGTAAATTTTAAAATGCCAGCTAGACTTCCCAGCTAGCAGACAGTCTTGAAGACAACTTTTTTCCAAGCCAGGAAGCCTAAGAAATTTTTTTCCAATTCTAAAAGGACAAAAAATTCCTGCCAGCCTTTCGCACCAAAGAAGAAGCGACCTGATTTTCAGCTTCCGCTCAAGTTGGTGGGTACTGCAAGAATTTTATAACTTTGAAAACTTATTGACTGCTACTGAAATGCCTATATATGGGTTTAAATACCTGGTTTAGGGCACTCTGCTTAGAAAAGATTGCCCTTAAGCAATATAACCAGATGACCAGTTTCCTAGTTCCTCCTTGTGCCTTGGCTCAGGAAAGGAAAACACTTCCTCTTCCTTCTGAGGGCCCCAGACTTCCTGTGCCATCTATTTATACAATTGTTGTAATGAACCCCAAGTTAACCACTTCCTCGCCCTGCTTGGCATGGGCTTTACATCTTTCAAGTCTCTTTTCACTTTATGTCTGTATACTTTTACTTTATACTTTATACTCCCCTCGCAACTTTGCTTGCAGAGCTGCTTCTCCTATTTGGAGTGTCTTTGTCAAGGTGTTCCAGATGTGTTAGCCAGATGGTGTTGCCTGGAGATAATGAAGGAGACCTAGGTTGGGTGCTATTGGCTTCTTTATACCAGACATAAAGACATTAGCTGTTCTCAGCCATAGAAAAAACTCTTGAAAAGTTTAGGTGGATGATTTTGGGAAGGGGATCACAAGATTTAACCAGAGACTATTGATTAAAAGCTTTAGTCTTACCTGTTTTAAATAAAGAGCCCAGAAGCCAGTTCAGCACGAAGGCAAGAACAAGTTGTAGTGAGTTGCTTTAAACCATTGTACAGTGAGTGTGGAGAAGATGGAAGGGAAATTGATAACTGAGGGCAGTTTATGGAGGACAGGAGATACCAGGGTGTCTTATGGGAAAGGAGGTTTCCAGCCAAAAGGGCTGGAGTCAGAAGGACCTGTGGAAGATCTGAGAGTCCGTGGTTTGGGATGTAGTTGAAATGGCTGGGCTGGTCATGACAAGCGTGGACCTGTTCAGTTTTACTGGTGTCCTTCAAGGATATGGCAGGATCAGGACAAAGAGGCAGCAGGCAGATCTGCAGAGGGCTTCCTACAGTTGCAGAATTAGGGGTGGGAGGAGGCCTTGCGAGGTCTCTGAGCCCAACTTTTGCCCTGTTTTCAGGCTGAATCAGGACCAGGTGCTCACTAGCCAGCCATGAGGAACTGGGTGCACTGCCCTGCCACGCTTCCAGAGACGTGGACCACAGGCTCTCCCTGTGCAGCCTCCCTCCACCATCTCTGCCTGGCGAGGTTCCCTGAGATCTAATCTAAACCTCCTCCACTGCAAAGCCAGCCACATCTGCTTGCCTTGGGGGACTTTGCAGCACAACTGGTTGCCATCTTCTCTATAAGAACACTTAAAACTTGTAACACTGCTGCTGTGATGTCTCCAGGCTGTCCCTTTGCCAGGCTGTACCAGTCCCTTTCTTCTCAGCTCTCCTTGTAAATCACATTTTCTAACTCTTCAGCCGCCCTTGTAATTTTTCCCTGGGACTCTCTATGGTGTTTTGACATGTTCCATAAAAAGCGGTGCCCCAGGCTGGACACAGCAGCCCAGCTAAGGCTGTACAGCACCAAGTATGGTGGAAAAGTTTCTTCCTCTGTCTATATGACATTCCCATTAATAGATCTTAGAAAGATGGGCTTTTTCTGATGCTGTTTCCTGCTGTAAAATTGCTCCACGGCCTCTGATTCACTGTTATCCACATTCCTTCGTGCGATTCTTGTGGCCTGTTCCCCTGTAGTGCAACGTTGATTAGGTGTTTCCTTTCCCTGGCAGCACAAAGCTCTGAGGTACCAGCCACGATGCTGGAGGAATCTCCGTGGAGGCATCCGCTGTCCTGCGAGCGCGTTTCTGGGGATGTGGTGCGTTGCCATGGAGATGGCACATTGCCATCCACCTTTCTAACGACTCGAAACAATTCACTTCGCCATTAAAACAAGATCTATCCTGCGATAACCCTGAGGAAATAGTTCTTTACTAAATGAAGGCGGCGGGGGGGGGGGTGGGAAGTGGATTTCATTGTGGAGCTCTGCTGGAGTGGCTCCAGCTTGCTCTGCGCTGCCCTGAACCCCCTCAGTTCTGTTTGCCAGGCTCTCCCTGCCCCAAAAACCAGAGCAAGGTTGCGTAAAGTTGAGGCCCCGTTTTGCCTCACTCCCATCATCCAGTGTGACCATCTCAGGGACATTTATTCCGAGTGACCACCCTCTGTCCAGTTTTTCCTAATGTGCTCCACAGCCAGATGTGGACTGACTCCGTGCTGGTGTTTTACTTCCCAACCCAAAAACCTTTGCCACAAGTTCAGGCATGAAGAAAGCCTATGTCCCAGCTTCGTGCTGCCATCCTCGCTTGCTGGCGGTGAAAACTGTTGGACCAGCCTTGCAGGTAGATCAACGACCAACCTGAGCACCAGCTGCAACCTCACTGAAACGGGTTTTTTTGGTGTGAAATTGATGTTACACCAGTGTCATCCCTGCAGTCCTGGGTGCTGCTGGGCTGGGAACACCCCGCAGCCTCGGGGATGGTCCTGTTGCCCTGCGGCTGGTAGTGAAGTTACGGGCTGGTGGATTTGGAGGGGCTCACGTGACCCTTGTCACCGAGCGACTGGCAGTTTTGTGTCAAACACCGTGACTAACGTCTGTCAGGCAGGCTTTGTTCTCATCCCTTCCCCACGGGGAGAAACCAAGTGCAGCGAGGTCTTGTTTTACTGTTTTCTCTCCCAATTCCAACCACGTGCAGTTTTTTCCGTGCCTCTGTGCGGAGGGAGGCAGTGCAAAACAGCTGCCCTGCTCTCCTGGGGGGAAATTTTGGGGATGCCTTGAGCAGAGAGGAGCTCATTTCTCAGTGCAAGGAGGCGGAGAGGGTTGTTGGGTGCTGCTTTGTGCTGGAGAGGCGCAGCCCTTCCCGCACGCTTCCTCTGATGAGGTCCTTGCAAATAAAAACAATTCTAACACAAAAGAAAAGGAGTGAGGATAACCCAGTGGTCTTTGCTTTCGGATTCCCGTGATGGCAAAGCTGCTGCTGTGGCTCTTGTGGGGTGGTGGAGTGTCCTCAAGCTCCCTCGCTGGGAGTGGGTGTTGAGCGGATCTGAGACTGCACCATTCTTCCCCCTGCGCTTGGCCACTGCTGGTTGGAGCTGCTGGCCCCACCAGTTCCCCCTTTCCTTATTGCAGAATCATAGAATGGTTTGGGTTGGAAGAGACCTTAAAAATCATTGAGTTACAACCCCCCTGCCCTGGGCAGGGACACCTCCCACCAGACCATATTGCTCAA
>BJBW01003464.1:4650-16596 GCA_004320125.1 Scolopax mira
CTATGGGCCTTCTCGGGGCTGATCAAATCATCCCCTTCAGGTGCTCCCTTTCTTTTTTGATATTATTCTGCTTTTTACAGCAGCAGTC
Source organism: Scolopax mira (assembly GCA_004320125.1). Classification (NCBI taxonomy): domain Eukaryota; kingdom Metazoa; phylum Chordata; class Aves; order Charadriiformes; family Scolopacidae; genus Scolopax; species Scolopax mira. The sequence continues at coordinate 4,739 of BJBW01003464.1, forward strand.
CCAGACATGGGAAGAACAAGACCATGAGGAACTCCCATCCTCAATTGCACAGAGATTCTGTACCATCTACAAGGACATGGACACAAAGTTAAGGCTTCAGGAGTCTGACACAGACCTGGGCAGTGGTTGTCAGTGGTGAGTGAGGATGACTGACCTGTTGTTTATTATCCTGTCTCTTACAGCTACAGGTGCAGGAAAGGACAGGACCAGACCCTGAGGAACTCCCGTCTTCAACCACACAGAGATTCTGTACCTTCTACAAGGACACGGACACAAAGTTAAGGATTCAAGAGTCTGGCAGAACGCTGGGCAGGGGTTGTCTGTGGTCTAGTGGAGGTTCTGTCAGTGTGAGGTTAGTGATTGGACTTGACGATTTGAAAGGTCCCTCCCTACCTCCCATGATTCTATGAGCCTACATTGTCCCTGTCTTCTGATGCCAGAAACAGCATCTGTGGAGGCCTTGCTATCACAAGATGATCATACCTTCTTCAGGGCCATGGTAAGCTCATCTTTGTCTTGCCTCGGCAGATCCCTCTGAAGGTGCGATTCCTCCAGTGTCTCGCTTACAACCATGAACTCTCACTGTAACAAGGAACATTTTTCTTCAAGTGCCTCCAAGTCTTCAGTCTCTGAGAAGGGGAGAGACAAACAAGGTTTGAATGTAAAAACATTCTCATTTCCAAACCCAAGAGCACATCCCAAGTCCCAGAAATGGCAGTTGGGATAACCCCTTTCTATTTACACCTCAAGAACGCTGGCTATTCCTGATCAGAGCTGCATCAGTCTTTGTCCTTGATGTAGGCAAAACGTTCAGCATTGAGAAAGTAAAAGAAGCTTCCAGAAATCACAGAACCTTTCCAAAACATTCAGGTGCTCTCAAATTAACAGTTTCCTACCTCTTAGTTCTTTCTCTCCTCCTTCCTATGCTGGATACGAGCCTGGGCAAAGTTCTTCTGGGGATCAGACAGACTTTGAAAGTCCAGGTGACTATTGCCACAATCACTTTTGCCTTCAGCAGGGAGCAGATCAAAGAGGCTCCAAGCTCTTTAGGGATAGAGCTATGAATTTCCCATCCAATAATCACAGGATCATAGCATGATTCAGGTTAAGATGCTTCAAGCTGCAAAATGGTCTGTCTTGCCCCAAAGGCCTCCTGCACTCAGGCTTGCAAGGAACACCCGTGCAAGTGGCTGCTCAGAGCCTCTCAACAACAAACATTTCAGGAAGGTGATGTGAGAATAAGTCAAAAATGTTGTAACAAAAAAAGCCCAAAGAATGGGAGAATTAAATAGTAGGTCAGGCACTCTCAAGGCATTCAGGAAGGCTTATAATCCAATAAGATAAATGGCTGACAGTAACCCAGAGTCTGAAATTGCATCCTGATACCAGAGGCAGGTACCATCATGGCTGCACTAGTGTTTGTGTAGATAAAGGAATTCCAGAGAGGTGTGAAGGGAAGTGACATTTTTTCTCCAGGAGATCTGCCCTCAACTTCCACTCACTGGTCCCTGACAGTCTTCATTTCCAGTAAATGACAGTGGAAGGTGTCCACCTGATGCCACAGGCCAAGCAGACGGTCACGTTCACCCGTCATAAAGCTACAGATAGAAAGATAAATACCAGCTCAGCCTTTGCTGTCCCTGCACAAGTCTTTCAGCTGGGAGAGGGTTACACCGCCATGGCCAGGTCTCCTTCAGCAACTACTCCAACAGGGCATCAGGGACTGAAGAGGCTCCACAGGAGCAGCCTCAGCAGACCTGCACAGGAGAGAACATCCACCCTTCTCCTACAGGAGGGGACATCAGCAAAGCAAATGAGCCCCGTAAAGCATCTCGCCTTGCAGAGGTGTCTCACAGTCTTGGGGGAGGACAACAAAGACAAGCCCCTCCAAGGCCACTATCACATTTGCTGTCAGTGAGGGAGGTCCCTTTTGGTCTTCCCTTGGCTGCTGAGAATCTGAAAACACACAGACCTCTCTGCTCTCACTGCTCCAGATGGAGACTGAAGAACTACCAAAAAGACAATCACTCCTGTGTCAGTGCCCTAGAGTGCCCAGCAGCAGCACTGGCCTTTAGGACTGAGCAGCACAGCCACAGCAGGGAGACCTCTTCCATCACCACCATTTGCTGACACCCCTCCGCCTCCCAGCCCTGGGACCATGAGCTCTCCTCTCCCAGGCATCAACTTCATCTTTATATCCTGTCACCCTGCCCAAACCATAACCACCTGTGGACGTCATCATGGGGGCATCTAGTCCTGATGGCAGCATCCAGGGCTGAAAGTTGGCCTCAGGGAGACAGAAAACACCACAGCAGCCAAGGGCTGACTTGGGCAATGCACCTACCTCCCCACAATATTGCTTCTATGGGCAATACACAAACAGGACTCTAAGTCATCATCTCACCCCCATCAATAGTGAGCAGTCCAAGAGCCTTTGGAGCTTTCCTGAAGGGCAGGTGCTGCATGCCAGCATCTCCCCTCGAGCAGGGATGCTGCTCAGGATTACTCCACCACGTTAAGAAATCCCTGGCCACAATAGACTCTCACTGCATGGTTTAGAGCATGCTAAGATTTGAAATTCTGTGACAGAAAGATCAATTGTGCACATTTAGCCATAAACTGCTGACCAAGCCTGGGACTAGGATTGGATCCAGCTACAATAAATGGCTCTCTGGGAAGGAGGTCAGAAAGCCAAGGGGGTCCTTTCTGAAACCTTGACTCAATGGAAGAGTCCCCAGCAGCTCTGTCTAACTTGGCCTCTGTGCAGTAAATAACCAAGTCTACCTTGCCATCGAGTCGTGTTAAAACTGTCACATCTACTATCAGCTTTGTTAAATTGTTTTATATCAATAAATATACGAGTGAAAGCTATCGCTCTGTCCACAAGAACCCCTCTCTTCTGCTCATCAACAACATCATCCTCAACAGAGCCACAACCTTCTCACAGCGAGGTCTTAGGCCAGAAATAAAATGCATTGTCATGCCATGCTGGCATTACCTTTGACATTCCCACCGCCTTCCTCACCTCATGTTCCCAGCACCATTCTCTCCTCCCACGCACTCATCCAATCTGTCTTCAGTTTTCCAACATCTCCTTTAAAGGGTGAATTCACCTCATTCACTTTCTTGAGGTGCTCCCACAGGAGAGCATTCCCTTTGGCCAGATCCTCATACCTTGGGAAAGGAGGAACAGCCAGGATGTCACTGAATAACCCCCATCCACAAACAGCAGCCCTGGGATTTCCTGGCTCCCCCAACTTTGGTGTCAAACTGAGAGGCAGGAAAAGGGCTTTCTCAGGTGAACTCAGATGTCTCAGGGGTGGCAAACTCATGTTTAGCCTTCCATGTCCATCTACAGTTCTGGTTTCCCTTCTTCCGCTTGGATGATGCCCACAGGTAACAGCTGACTCCCCCTTGTGCTGCCTCATCACTGGATGCATCACCTTTCTCTGGCCTTGTCCCCACTCCTTCACCTACTGCTCCAGGCCGTAACTTAGTCTGGGAAGGGACCCTTGGAGCTCAGCCAGAGGAACCCCTGCTCAAAACAGAGCCATTCAACACAGACCCCTATTACTGCCCCACAAAACAGGTTGTGAACCTTTGTCCTTTCAAAAGGGCTTATCCCACTGCTTCCCTTGGGGACACTGGGGAGCACTGACAGCTTTTCCCTCCATTCCAGGAACAACCAGGACACCCAGTAGGAGGGAACGCTTCTTCCTTGAACCTTTGCTGCTTCTCTTCCAGATGAGGCAGGGCTTTCTCCAGGCTGTGGTCTTCTGTGGCTTCCCACCTGCCTGGGAGAGATCCCCGGACAAGAAAGAGAATGCTTAGTCCAGTTGTGATGCTGTTTGCATCCATCACTTTCCCCTCCCTTCCTTGGTTATCACGGGAGCTGGTGGCTTCTTCCAGGTATAATGGTGTGGTGACTACAGAAAGGAAGTCACTCACTGCCAACAGCTATCCTCAGTCTCCCACTGTTGCACTCTCACAGCTGGGTATTGTCAGCTCATAACCGTGAATGCTTGCTGCCACCTGAATCCTGGGAATGGTGCCGGACATCAGCTGCAGGAGCCCTGGAGTTGCAGGGGTTCAGCCAGTGACAGGAAATTGGCACCTAAAAGGACAGAGTCAGAAAGCCCTGATGAAGCCCTAAGTGCAGGAAGAAGTGGAAGGACTTGCTTCTGCTTTCTGTGGGCAACATCCTTGACAAGTTGTTTCTAGCCCAGAAGAGAGAGCTGTTGCGGGCATGGACCAGGGGGTGGCTCTAGCACTTTCTGCCCGTGGGAAGTGCTCTCAGATACTGTGCGTGTGCAGAGATGCACAGTGGCCCTGTGCCAGGCAGCAGGGCTCCATCAGGAACCTCTGGGGAGCTGCCACAGAGTTCTTTCCAGACCCTGTGCAGCACCATCCCTCACCCTTCCTTGCAAGCAGACTTGCACTGACTTGGAGCAGTTCTCAGAGTTAGGAAAGATGGGCAGCAGCAGAGCCTAGGACATATCTGGACTTCTGCACCTTCTGGACCTTGCCGCTTTGTTTCAGTGCCCGTCTTTTCCCTCTCCTCCTTCTTGTCTCTTCTTGTCGGCATTCCCTCTCCCCTGACCAGACCTATTCTTCTTGGGTTTTTGGTTTCCAGGAGGGAGCCTGCAAACCTTTCCATCCCACAGCATGGTTAGATAGTCTAGCCAGGATCATCTGAATTAATCAGTTCATTCATTGATTCATTGATTGAACCCAAACTGATTCCTTTTACCTTCTTTCCTCTGAAAGGCTCCTTCTTTGTTATTCAGCACAGCCCAGGGAGTCTTGCATAGTCTCTGGGGTGGTTGGAGGCAAAGTGGTGGGTGCCTGAACCAGAAATGTTGGCGTTAGCAGGTGACAAGGGATGCCCTGGAGGAGTAAGCCACTGCTGGGCAAATTGCTCTCTGGAGAACATCCCTGGTCTGATTTGCATTAGCCCTTTCTCCCAGGGGCCTCACTGGGGAACAGAGTATTCACAGTGGGGTATGACATTTAGTTCATTTTGGGGGCCATTCAGCAGGGAGCCTGCGATCCCCCTCTGGGCAATAAAAGCCTTGCACACTTCATTCTGCTGGGGTTTCTTCACCCTTCTGAGACAGAGCTCTGCACATGTCCCTTTGGTGCAACAGCACCTTCTGCAGTGGCTTTACTTCTGCAAGCTACCTTTCTGTAGGTCTTTTGTAGGACTTTCCTTTGACAAAGGACATGCCTAATGCATTGGAGAAAGACTCCAGTTTTACTTACAAGGCACCATTCCAAGGGGGGTGAACAAGCCGCACCGAAAGCCACAAGAGATCAAATACCAGGAAGAGGCAGAGCAGCTACTTGGACTCCTCACGAACTCCTTCTACAGGAGATACCGTGTCCCAGAGTTTGTGGACCTGCCCTACCTCTGCCTTGGCGCTCCTTCTACTGTATCTACCCCTGCTGCTTTCTGGAGGATGAGATGGGAGCATGATGCCCACTTATGGTTAGTGTTGGCCATGGGGCTAGTGCTGCTTGCTGGGCCCTGGCTTTGCGGAAAATCCCTTGGAGCTGGTGGTGGTCCTGGCGCTTTGGGCCTGCTGCTGCTGGAGGCAACCTGGCCGTGGTGGAGGTGTGCCCCATCAGGCCTGCAGGAGAGGGATCCACCTCCATTGTCTCCTCTGCCAGTGGGCACTGGCCTCCCTTTGCTGCCTCCTCCTCTCCCAAGCAGGCTTGTAGCAGGAATCTCTGGCTGCTGAGCAAGCTGTGGGTCAGCCACAGGGATGGCAGCTGGGCAATGGCTGTCCGGTGATGTTACCAACATCCTTTCTGTGTCTGGGAGGGTGGCCCAGGAGGCCCTGCAGGCCCCATGCCAGGCAGCCCTTTGGCTTGCCAGAGAGCAAGGCAGCCCCTGGGGCACTGACACTGCCCTCCAGCTCCCCTCCTGTGCCCAGAGGATGCCCAGAAGCTCTCAAGTGACAGCATCAGACCAGCTGCCGTGTCCCCTAGGAGTTCTGCCTGTGGCCTCTGCCTTTGCTCTGCCCAGTCCTGAGCATTTGTGCCTCAGGTTTTGCTGCCATTTGCACTCTGTCCCTTTACATGGGACAAAAGGCAGAGCATGGTTGTAGAATTGCAGTCCAGGTCGAGAGGGGTGGCCTGGAAAGCTCAGTGCCTTTTTAACCCCATTGCAGTGTCCAGAAGTTACTGCTTGAATGCTGAAATCCTGTTCTTCATTGGCCATAAATCATTCCTTCTTCATCATTCACCCCTGGAGACAGAAACATCACCCATTTCTCCAGTTGACTCCCAAAGCTTGTGCTGGGGAAAGTATTTGTGTGTAAACTGTAGTGAAAAACCTTTCTCTCTCTTCCTGAGACAAATTTAGAGCAATTCCCCTTGAATACCTTGCAAATGACAGCAATTCTACTTTCCTTGAGCCTGAGAAACTGGGAAAGTTTTTTTCTGATTGGTACAAGTGTAATTGGGTCCCGATTTCCCCAAATAAAGCACTTGTTTCTAGATTCCTCTGCTTAATGGCAAACTAGATTTGCAATCGTTAACATCATGCAAACATTAAACTGGCTGCAAAAAATTGGAGCTGGAAATGTATGTATTCTTGCAACATCTTCATGGGATCACCTGTTACTGTACGTGTAGCAATTTAAAGGTGAAACTGCCAGGCAAACCCCTTTTCAAATGTTTTTCTGTAATGGAAAGTGGTAGACCCTCTGCAGGTTGACTTGTGACACGCTCACATTTGAACTCCCTATCTCAATCCCTCTTCCCCTCAGCATCATTCCCAAGAGTGTTACTTCCTCTGTTGGTGTCCGTCTGGAGAAGAAAAGTGTCCTTTTTGAGTGCAGAGCCATGATCTGTTGATGCTTAACATTTGTGCCTAAGGATTTAGTTTGTTCATGAATAAATGGAGAGGATTGATGTGTTTGTTGCTCTGCATGTCTTTATTGCTTATGTCCTTATCACTTATTGCTAGCCATGCTCACAAAAAGAGCAATTGGTTTAATTTGTGCCAAGGTCAATAATGGGTTTATAAGGGAGGCTGCTAGAGGAGGGCAACCTTGGGCTGTATGCCCATTCCAACGATGTCAGGTGGATTTTTCTGAAACGCCCTGAGCAGGAAGACTTCAGTAGCTTTTGGTAATAGGATGCCAGCTAACCAGGTGGCCAGAAGCATTTCCAGTTGCTTCATCAACTACAGGATCAATTATGAAAGTGCTTTTGGGACAAATAATTCCTAGAGATGGAGTAATAGAGGCAATAGATTCAGAGAGAGGAACATATTTTACTGGAAAAATTCTTCAAGGGGTTATGGTGGCCTTAGGAATAGAATGAGATTTCCATACTCCATAAAAGCCTCAGAGTTCAGGGAAAGTAGAGAAGACAAATGGGGAAATTAAGAAACATCTTTTGAAAGCATTTTTGGAAACCAAAATGCCATGGATATGTCTTCTACCATTAGCTTTAGATAGAATACGGGCCAAACCCAGAGGAGATATTCAGTTATCCCCCTTTGAATTAATGTTTGGAATCCCTTACCCTGCTAATTCTTGACCTAGTTGGGAGGTAGAAATCAGTGATGTATACTTGAAAAATTATGTGGGCAGGATCCTGTCTTTTGTAAAATCTCTTTGACAGCAAGCTCACCTGGCACAGACCCTGCCCTTGGGCTTTGCTCTCCATAGCATCCATCCGGAAGACTGGGTCCTAGTTAAAGAAAGGAAAGAAACAGCACTAGTGGTAAAGTGGCAGGGACCGTACCAAGCATTATTAACCATGGAAACAGCAGCTAAGACAGCCAAATACTGGTGGACTCATTGTAGTCAAACATGGATGAACTCATCATATTTGAGTCAAGATGTCCAAGGCCCTGGAAAATTGGACTTTGGAGCTAAAGGAAGAGGGGGAAACTGCAGCTAGCCTTCCATAGAAAGAGACTCAATTAGTATTTGATAAGTTAAAATTAAGGGCCAGACTGGATTGATCTCTGAATTTGCCACAATAAGAAATTCCATTGGGATCAAAATGTGGGATTTCTATGCTACGAAATACCACAGGATAATGAAACATGGGAAGGCCCATTTGCTAATGGAACTTGGGTTTTGAAGGGCCATTAATGGATTTGTGAGCAACACTCCTACCAAAGCACTCAGGGATATGTTCTGCGGGATATATTAGACCATTATTTTTCTTGTTACCACACGTTCAGGGTTAGGGCTTAATGTATATAATGATTAATGTATATTAATTATACATTAATGCTTAATGTATATAATGATAAGAAAACGGCAATCAGTTGATAAGTCCCTAACTAAAGGGGGGATTTTCCCCAATCATGGGGAAAAGATGAATTATACATCAGATGAACCTGAACAAATCATACAATATGGAATCCCCACGAGGTGATTTCTGGAGCAAGAGACCCCATTTATAACTTAAATAGGATAGTTAGATTACAAGCTGTTATTTGAAGTTTTACCTAACCAGACCGCTGAGGCTTTTGACTTTCTTTCAGACCAATCTGCAAGAAAGAATGCAAGAATGCAATTTTCCAACATCCAATGGTCCTGGATTATTTGCTAGCAGAAGGGGGTGTTGGTGGAAAATTAATGAACCCTGTTGTTTACAAACTGATGATCACAGGAAAGTAGTAAAACAGGAAACAAAAGGAATGAGAAAACTAGCTCATGTACCAGTTCAAACCTAGAAAGGCTGTGAATTAGACATGTTCTCGTGCTTGCCTGGTGTCCAGTAGCAGCTCTGATTTTTGTACCATGTAGGATACCTTGTTTTATGTAGCTCATTCAGCATGGAGTCAGAAGGATGCAAGTTGTAGCTGTGTCCAGTGAACCAGAATTAGTTACAACAGGTCAAAAGGTGATGTCTCTGCAAATAGTTCCAAAACCAAAACCAAGTCAAGAAGAAAAGGTGACTAAATGGTGACTAAACTGTGCAAAGACAAATACTGAAATAAAAAGAGGAGGGACTGATAAGATAGGGGTAAGAGTGTCTCCACAAACAGGGAAATTAAAAGAAATTGCAGGAGTGAGACAACCAAAAGAATAGGAGAGTTAATTGAAGCTGCAGGAGTGAGATAACCGGAAAATAGGGGAAATATGTGAAACCGCAGAAGTTCAAGAATTGAAGAACTGCAAAAGTTAAACTTTGATGTAATAGGCGGATCGAGAAGTCTGTACCTTCCAAGTACCACAGCCAATGGAGAAAGGATAAGGGTTCCATGCGGCCAGGGAATTAGGATGAAATGGAGGCTGCGTCCTCCAGGAAATGGAGAGGCCCCACAGGGATATGCCCCAGTGGACTCTCCCTTTATTTGAATAAAGCCTTTGCCTTCCCTCTGGCAAGGGGACCTTCATGCATATTTTCTTGTTCCCTTTGCTGTTCTTTTAAACTGCCTTTGTCCCAACCTACCAGTTTCCTTTTTTTCCTTCCAATTCTCCCCTCACAGCTGTGAGTGGGCTGAGAGAGCAGCTGCCATGTGGTTCTTTGTTGCTGTCTGAGGCCAAACTACAACAGTCCTTTCTGGCACCCACCGTGGGGCACTTGGAGGGTTGAGACAACCCTCAGATCACAGCAGGGATGTGGGAGAATACGGGCAGGTATCTAGAGAGCTTTTCACCTCCAATGGCTTGGGACTTCACCCCCAAACAATTGCAGAACCCGTTTGTATTTCTGCAGTGACAGGGGGATCCCAGGGGAAAGGCCTCAGCCTACCCAGTATAGGTATCTACATGAACCAGTAAGTATGTTAATCGTTCACACCCAGGCAATTCAGTGAAATGAATTTGCCAATATTCCCCTTCTGCTCGCCCTTGTGTTACTTTTCCAAACTGAAGCCTGTTCTGTGATTTTGGAACACATATTTCACACCTTTCGGTCACTGACCTCACTACTTCAGTCATACTTCAACTAATTCTTAATTTTTGAAGATGCTTCAACAGATTCTCTGTTCCCCAATACATTTACATGCTGTTGCAGATGGAGTGATTGACTTCACTAGTTAGAGTGAAGTAGTGAAATATTTATTAAGGTGAAACAGTGATTTTACAAAATCAGCAGTAAGTCCAATAAAACCAGTAGTAAATGCGATAGTGTGTTACAAGGTTCAATGTCAGGGTACACTCTATTATTTACTGCAGAGGGAACAGGGTCAGACAAGCTCTCAGGGAGACCCTCCCATTGAGTCATGAGGTTCAGAAAGGACCCTCTGGCTTTCTAAACTCCTACTCAGAGAGGAGGCTGGGTGTGGCTGGATCAAATTCTAGTGCCAGACTTGGTCAACGGTTTATGTCAAAAGGATTATATCTGTGCAATCAACCCTTTATATTACTTAGCTAAGATTTCAAAGTTTAGCGTGCTACTACTCACTTACCGAGAATCTTTTCGGTAGTTGCGACAGGGAGTCTCTCAATCTCGAGGAGTAGAACCTTAAGCAAGCATCCTCACAAAGGGGGAGAGCCTGGCCTGCAGCCGCTGCCATACAGGAGAGCTCAAAGGGCTCTTGGGCTGTCCACTATTTATACAGTAAGATAATTGACCTATAGTCATATTCTAGGACCCCACTCCAGACAGTATTTTGACTACGCTGACAGCCATCCCCCCAAAGTCTAGGTACAACTTATCACAGCTGCTGTTGTGATGGCTGTGGTGGTCAAGGCCTGAGCAGAAGCTGGGGGAGGGTGGGTGGGGTGGGAGACAGGGGGAGCACACTGCCACACATGCATGAAGCATAACCACCAGCAGCCCTGAAGGAGTGACAGCCCATCCACTACCCTGTTTTCTGCCTCTAAAACTGCTATTAAATTTGGATCATGTTTGTCATAGGTTTTTCTGGTAATAGCAGTCTCTTCTTTTCTGGCACTAAGGATAATATTTCTATTTCCATGCCTTTTTTTGCAGCCTCTTTTGCAGCCAAATTGGCCAACTTATTCCTCTGTTTCTGTGCAGTTTGACCTGGGTGATGTGCTCTACAATGACTTATAGGTACTGCAGGATGCTTTGAAAGCTTTGATGCTTTCTAAAAGTTTTAAAATTTCCTCTTGATGTTTGATCTCGGTCCCTTGTGCTCTCAGGAGTCCTCTTTCTTTCCATATGGCCCCATGTTCATGTACTACTCCAAAAGAATATTTTGGATCACACCAGATAATGCTACGCTTCTCTTCACTTAATTGCAAGGCTTGGGTTAGGGCTATCAATTCAGCCTTCTGGGAAGATATATTTGATGGCAACGCCTCTGCTTCCACAGTGGATTTCACAGGAATAATAGCACAGCCCTACAATCGTTTTCCACCTTTAACAGAACTGCTCCCATCAGTACACATTTCCAAATCTGGATTAGACAAGGGAGAATCTTTTAAATCCGGTGCACTTGAATAAACCTCTTCAGTAGTTTGCAGTCAGTCATAGTTGGGGTTACCCTCAGTCTGTTGTGTCACAAGGAACGTTGCAGAGTTAACAATTGATGTGTTCTTCAGAGTCACATCATCTTGCTCCAAAGGTAGCTCTTGATACTTTAACATCCTGCTGGGTGACGATTGCAACCAATGAAACTCTTCATACACAGTATCATAGGCTGCACTAGGTATTAAATTTTCTGTTTTCTACTTAAAAAGATAGAGGGATAACTACCAAAACCAAAACAGGACATGCAATTTCATGATGCTGAGTATGGCCCTCAGTCTGCATTCATAATCATAATCATAATCATGGCATAGACAAGTGTACCCTCCACTGGATAAAAACCTGGCTGGATGGCCGTGCCCAGCGAGTTGTGATTAATGGAGTAAAATCTGGTTGGCGGCCAGCCACCAGCGGTGTCCCTCAGGGCTCAGTTTTGGGGCCAG
>BJBW01003465.1:0-14270 GCA_004320125.1 Scolopax mira
TTCTAAAAACAATCTTGTAGTCTGACTCCAACAAAAATTCAACTATGTAAAATGTAATTATTGCAACATATAATTTGGAGGTCATACTCAATACTTTGTGTTCTTCTCAGCATGCATATAGCAAGTATTTTCAACAGATCTTTGATATGCTTTTATAAAAAAACTAGCTACAGAAAACCATTTATGATTCTCTTTCTTAATCCCTGTTGTGCAACTTTCCTACAGCATGCACTTTAATGTTCCAGTGCATTACAGTTTAAGATTATTTACCTGGTGGCTTTTACAGCTTTCTTCAACTAAGTCAGTCCAAAGGTAGTTCATGTTACTGCTAGGAAAACTCAGCTATCCAAATTTTTATTGCTTCTTTCATCTAACAAGTTTATTCGTGTCCCTTTATTACACACAACTTTTTATTTTTGCTTAGTAGTTGCATTCTTCATAAAGCTACATCCCTTCCAAGCCAACTTTTCCACAGGACTAATCATTCTGGTTGTCCCAAATTACCTGTTCAAGTCTGCTCTAAAACATTATGGAGCTTCTAGGTATTCTAGCCTTCTTTGCCTAATTTCCTCTTACCACATATACATTTATACTAACTGTTACCAAATGTTACACAATAATACACAATATTATTGGTTACCATATAATAGACAATGTAATCGTTACCAAATTTATACGAACTGTTACTTTAAGGTTGTTATTCAATTACTTCATAGTTTCAAAGTTTAAAAATATTTCATATTTCAAAGGCAGCAATCCCAAATTTGCCTTTTAATTGAACACTGAACCTCGCTGTTAAAAATTTATTTAGTTTTTTTAAAGTTATAGACACACAGTAAGGTTAATCAAATATTATTAGGACACAGTAAAGACAACTACATTAACTGTTAGTAACAGTTACTGCAAACGGTTTTTAACACTGCAGTAAATCCAAAGTTGCATTTCTGTTTAAAACTTTTAAGATTTATTCTCTATTATGCATAAATAAGATGAAGCACCTTAATATCTTAAAACGGTAGTTTGAATCGCAGCATTGGGTTTGTTTGCTTTAAAAAAAAAAGAAGAATTTCATAATTCTAAGATAATCGACTTAGGCCACAATGTCAATGTAACTTTAGTTTTCGATCTAACAAGTTCCGAATCAGAATATGTTTTGCTTGTATTAGCAGTTGCCTAGAAACCATTGTATTTTCATTTGCCATTTTAATTTAGAAATCTTTATCTGTCTTTAGTCTTTTCTGAAGTGCTTTATTTTTTACAAAACAAGATTCAAAACAAATAATGCAACTCTTTAGATGTTAAAAGGTAACAAAGTATTACAGTTAGACTTTTAAAAATACGGGACTGAAAAATTACTATATTTTATTCAGACTAACAAAATAAGATCATTTTAGTAAGATAATACAAAAATCTGTTATACCCCCAACACTAGAATCTGTACCTCAAAATGAAGCACAGAAACTTTTTTGTTTTCTTTTGCAACAAGCAAAAAGGCTTTGCAGAGGGCTCAGCTTTTGCAATTAATGAAATCTTCCGCTTAACCCTACAGCAAAGTCATATTTTTTATCTGCTGGTAACAGCTAACAGCAGGCCAAAACTTTTCAGAGGGCAAGTTTGTGTGAAAGACAACGGTGAGGCTGCTATTAGTACCAGATTTAAAAAAAATAAAAATATGCAAATTGGTAATAGTATTCTCAATAGCACTGAAAAGTCACTTTAGAAGTATTTCATCTAATACACGTAGTATTACACAGCAATAATGATATCTTACTATTTAAAAAAATAAAATCCTCAGAACAGAATATCAGAAAAGACATTCTGCTAAACAGTCCCTTTTATACGCAAGTCCAATATTCCAACTTTGTGAAAGCAGTTACACAGGACTTAGACAACACAGCTCCTACTTGCTCTTTTAGAGGCCAGGACACATAGTTGGTGCTCAGGTTTTCAAAATATTTAAAGTAACAGCAGAAACGTATCTTCTTAAGAACGGAAACTAAAGGTAAAAAAATTAACATGCTGTGGAACTGGAATTCTTCTGCAAAGTGAAGAAAATGTAGGAAGCACTTATCCTTGCCATAAAAAGTCAGGCTTGTACTCACAAATGCAATTTTCTATACAGTTACCCAGCATAACTCTATTCCATTTTCTGCACGCAGTCCAGTACATAGAGCCAAAAACTTCTAAAACCTTGACTGTGCTAATATGTATAAAAACAGAATTATTTTTGTTTACAAATACTATAGTTTCACACAACTGCAGTATCTATACAGTTGTAAACATATTACAATTTCCTGAAAATATTTTTCCTCCATACATCTTGATCTGCCTCTTAGCAACTTTTGGAGATAAGATCAGAGGAATGTTATCTCAAACAGAAGAACAAAGCATAAAGGGTGATAAAAATACTAAAAGTGAGAAGAAGCATAAGTCTGGTGCTCTGCAATTGGTAAGGACAAATTTCTTTCATGAAGCCAAAGATACAGCTGCTAGTTAGATAAGTCAAGCTCAAAAAAATTAGTTAGAAAAGCTTGTATCAAACCCGGTGTACTCACTGGAACTGAAATAGAGTGGGACCTGTTATAGAGGTGAAGGAATTTCTGAGAAAACTAATTGGAGATAAAAAAATACAGAAATTAAAAAAACCTGATGCTATAAAAGATATCCAGCTTTTAGGAAACAAGTCTCAGAACAGTGATTTATGACTATTTCAAGTTAAGACTCAAAAATCAATATTTAGATATTTTGTTTGGTTTGTTTTGTGTTGGGTTTTTTGGGTGGTTTTTTTTTTGGTTTTTTTTTTTTTTTTACAGCCCTGGAAGTTCAGAGAGCAAGAACTCCAATGTTCTCAACTCTGACATCCTTTAAAAAAATAAAGTCAATGCTTTTTCTCCTTAATTAATCAACACTTACCATTAAAATAAATCCTTATACATCACACGATGTGTTTAATTCATATAGCAACCCACTAAATAAAGGTGGAGTTGTTTTTTATTTATTTTTTTTTTTTACATGTAAGAGACTGCTGTAGGCAACGATAGTTTGGTTTTTTGTAATATCTCTGCCTGAAGCGCCTCCAGCAGTCCATTCGTTTACTGATTACATCAAACATGTCCAATTTTAGGTGGATTGTTTTTCTTCTCAGGAAAAGTTTGGGACCAAAACTTTCATATAAAAGTGTAAGAAACTATACCTGCTGAACAAATACGCTGTTCAAATGACTGGCAAGCCTCCGGGCAAAATGCTCGCGTAAGTCACTAAAGCGCTGCTGCTGCTGTTTCACTGCATGAAGCATATCGTGCCCTAAAAACAAAAATAACTTCACAGAGTACAAAATATATAGTAATAGCTCATCTGGGGGAACCGAAAGGACCAGAGGTCACAACTCCCTCCATCTACAGAAGGAAAATCTGAGACTAGTTGGAAAGGCACATACAATAAAGGCACTACTATAATAAATTTTGTACATTAATTTATAGCCTAACAAAAATATTACCTGGCCGAAGAGCTACATTCATGCACTGCAGAAGAGCATCTGCTGCGTTAGTGCAGGCCTCGATGCCTCGAGAAGATGTCAGATCTCCCTCCTGAAGGGCTTTTATATGACCTTTAGCCAAATCCATGTGATTCTATAAAACAATGGATAGTACTGTCCATAAGCAAGTTAGCTTGCTGTGCTGAAGCAAGAATGATTGATACAATTCCATCATTATAAAAAAACCCCAAACTTACTGAAGTTAGTGCAATAAAAGAACAGAACAATAAACTCATTGTTTTATATGAGCCTCATATATGGTTGCTAAAAAGGGCAGCACCCTAAAAGAATTTTATACCTGACGGGAACAATCATAGTAAACACAATGAAAATGCTTACCACTAAGAACTCTATCTCTGACAGTAGTTTCACATTATTTGTGTTGCTGAGATGAATTAGATGGTTGCTTTCTGAAATTTGGTCCATTTGCTCTTTTACACTCTGAAGCATTTCTTCATAACTGCTCAGCTTTAGCTCAATTTGGTCAACTTCCTTTAGAGCTTCATCCAGCAACTTCATCAAGATATTCACCTGTTTCTCTGAGGCCATAATTGACTGGATATTTGCCTGTACAGAAAATGAAGCCACAACATTTTAAGAGACATTTTTTCATCTCAAAAGCATTCTGATATCTCCTTCTGTCTCCATTACTGTCAAATAAACACTTTCTAAAAGTCTTTATGAAAGTGCCAATATAAGCCTGTAGTACTTCTCATTTAAATTGTTATTGAGCACATCAGTCCTTCAGTCTATAACACTATTTCATAAAGAAAAGATATAAAGCCAAAACTTTACTCAAGTTCTTAGAATTGATGTATTGATCTGCACAAAACCCAGACAGTAATCCCTACTATACTGGAATATTTTTAGTTCCAGAAAAACAGCTTAGGTGATAAGGTCACATTTCTGTTGCAAGATCAGCTATCACTATGATAACAGCCACTTTCAAAATCTAAGAGTAACACACAATTTGAAAATTTGAGGAGATTGTTGACTGTTCCCTCAAGACTGTGTCCCCTGCATCTCCTCAAGCTAAGTGACCTCTAGAATGCCAGGTTGTTTAAAAAAGCAAAAGAGCAAACAATCTGGTACTGTTACAGACAGCCAAATACTGCAACTTTGTTAGACTAAACCAGGTTCCTAATTAAAAGAAGAGTAGTATTTTAGGCATTGGAGTTCACATTCATGGACATGAGAGTCTATTCTCTCCCTCCCTGCACCTCTGCTTCAAGAAAGGTATATGCAGAATGTCTCCCTCTGTTCTCCTCAACTCCTCATTTGAAGGGGGACTTGTGACTTGCCCCCAAAAGTCACAAGGCAAAGTTGAAGATCTTTAAAATCTGATAATATGATATTGCTCTGCTTAGGAGCAGATATATATTTACATTTATGTATGCTGCAGAACATGTTAATTACCTTTTCAAGGAATACTATGAAGTCAGTATCAATGAAAACAATTCAACATGCTAACACACTGTATATTAGAAGAAACATTTACCCCATCTAGCACTTGTAGCTCCCTCGACAACTTCTCTGCAAAGGCTTCAGCATTAGAAATAGCATATTCACACCCTTCCATCATTATTTCAATATCCTGTTCCTCTCTTGCATTCAACTCTTGGTATTCATCCACAGCTTCTTCATCACCTCCTGCTACGCTCTGATTCTCTCCACTTGGAACGGATTCTTACGTAGAGAAGGGAAATAAAACACATCATCAAGTACAGAAAGTCACAAGCATTTTAAGAGTACTCACATATGTTTGACTATGGAAATTAATTCATTTGACTAAGGAAATTCATTCATTAAACAACTTCTATATCAAACACCTATGTATACTTTTTTTCAAGTGTCACTCTTCCATGGGCTTCTTTAAGATTTCCAGAACTGGTTTTGAACAGTGATGTTTTCCAAATTATGCAACATACAAATAGCCTTTATTCCTTTATTTTATTTAAGCCTTTATTCCTTCCTTTATTGCATGTACCCAACATCAGAATATACTCTAGTATTACGCTAGACTTGTTAGCGGAGCGGAAGAAGTTAGATCCTCTCTTTTGCTAAAGAGAGCATAAGGGAAATGTACTGAAATTGATTAAGAAATGTATCACTGAATAAGTAAAAGTTATCTTGAAAAGCATACTATTTAAGAAAAATTGCTTACAAAGCAAAATAAAAGAAAAAGGTGTTACGCACCTTCTGCAACTTTAGGCAGTTCTGAAGAATTAAAAGGTATGGAAAAGCAGAGGAAAGGAAGCAGAGAATGTTAGCCAGACAAAGCATGAACAGTGGGTATATTTTTAAGTGGCAGTAAGTTTGAATGTTTTAATATTCTATGAACTTGAGAAGTTAGAGGTTGGTTAAAAACAAATTTCAGTCAACAGTGGTGAAATACAGAAATGCTATCCTCCCTGGTTTACATTGCTAATTCAAGTTCTGCAGGAGCCAGTCTGGTATTGAATAGCAACTGTTTAACCACTTGTGGCAAACTCCATGTGAGATATGATTACTCGCTAGGCTTCACCAAAAAATTTTAACTATTACAAGAGAACGTGAACAGAAAAATATTTAATACAGCATGGATGAACAAGTTACAAAGCCCTCTCAGCAACCAGTCACATAAACTGTAATAGGGTCCAGGTGAATTTAACACATGCTTTACAGTTTATAAATTAGAAATATGATATAAAACCTCATATAACCTTTACCACACTACTGAAGCGACACTTTTTTTAAAGTATTTTTCTAATTCAGGGGAAATGAAAACTAGAGGTAAAGAAGATTCATTACACATTTAGATCTACCAGATCTTGCAGGTAGATCTTTATTTTGTTCAAGAAACAGAATGTCTTAGAAATATAATAAGCTTATTGTTATTCACTGACACAAAACCTGTTATCTAGTCACCTCGTTTATCTGAAGACTTAGAAAATATAAAAGACTAAAATCGAATAGAATAAAACATCAGGGTTGGGATTATTATTTTTTTTAATACATCTGTTTTACACCAATAATCATTAAACTTTATACTTAACATACAGTTGTAGAAATTTACCTTCCAAAAGCTGTGAACTAACATTAATAAAGTCAATTTTCTTTCTAAGATATCTCTGATTGAGTTTCCAGATACATGATATGAAAGTGTGTTTTTCCACTGTGCTGCTCGCAACCCACTTGTACACTTTGTCAAAATGCAAGTCAAAATCAGGATTCTCCTGCAAAAGATGAGATAACGTTAGATGCTCAACAGTCAAATGATTCTTTGAGCAGCAGAGATTGTTTATGCACTTATTTATTGAGATGACAGGATGAAAATGAAATTACACAGAAGCCAACCTCAAGCTGATACACCAACAGTGGCACCCCGATGCACCTTAACGAAGGTGCTAAAACATTGACAGTGAAAAAATAGAATTGCTAGGAAGAGTATTTTGTCACGCCAGATAAGGCAACAATAACACATAATAGAGACATCTCTAAGAGTTTTAAGAAACATTTGACAGCTCTGGAACACTGTCCTTGGAATGACTTATGCCTTGTGTAGCCTTCTGAAACTAAAGATGGTAGCTGGAATTACCGACAACGTGATTTGAGAAGATTTAGGGGAACAGACAAGGGAACAAAATAATGAGCACTTTATATATATACATAGATATGACAGTATTTGATAGCACTGAACAAGATAGAAAAGACCATTTGGGGTTTTAATGGTAAAAAAACTACTATGAGAAGTATTTTAACTAGATTTATTGTCTGATGAGAACATTGCTTTGATAACACTTGATTAAAGCACCTTCCTTTCTACAGCCACTTATGAACTGAGTGGGGACTGCAACTGGCAATAATCTGTTTTAAAGATCATATCCCAAGCATTTTGCAAGGTCCAGCCTCCTTCTGATGAAAAATGCTAATGCCTCACATACTTGTTAAATTCTTACTTATATATAGTTTGTAAAAACTACTATTGCTGCTACTTATTAGTCATATTGTCACTACTATCTGCAGAAGCAGGCTAAAAGTGCATATGAAACCACACACAGTGGGAAATGGTATTTCCTGTGAAGCACAATAAAACCAGTTCTGTTTTTTTTTTTTTCTGTAGCTTATATTGATAGATATAATTACCACACATTTCTAAACTAAGAGTATCATTACATAAAATTTGAGTTGTATGACAACTAGTGCAGAAAAAGCCTGTGTTAAGAGTTGTACTGGATCACATTTGAAAACCAAAGCATGATTAACAACTTTAATTCTGACATATTTCAATGAGACAGTCTGGCATTCAATGATTTTGAAACTTTCTTTCAAAAAACAAACAATCATTAGAATGGTACAACCCTTTTCTGAAAACAGTTAACAGAATTGTTTTGCAAGAAAAAGCCCTGAAAAGAAAGTCTAATTCTAATTCTAAACAGAACCTTAAACTGAAAGAATAAATTTTCCAATACAGTACTTAGGTACAAATCTAAAATTCAGCCATAGTTTCCTGCACTATTCTTACAAATCACCAGTTAAAAGATCATAAAACCAGACATCATAGGGTAAAGAGTTTTCACCTGTTTGTGCATCTTAGTTTATCATAACAGATTAATTTAAATGCTTAAAAATAGGTTGCTATTGTTCTGTGGAAAAGAATACCACCTCAGGACTGTACACTTTCCAGCAAATGGTCAATTTCATGATTTGGAGAACAGATTGTAAGAGCTTACCTTTAAGCTTTTATGATGCTCATTAACAATGTACTAAGTGTCCTAGCAAAAAACATTACACGTGGGTCAATGTCATCAGTAAGATGGTCATAATTAATTTTTAAGGGGAAACTAAGTTTGGAATAAAAATTTACATAAGGCTTGAAAAAACAAGTACTGGTCCTCAGCACAGGCTCTTTACAGTCACTGAGAGATCACAACAATAAACAGGGCAGATATTCAGAATATTGCTGCTATTCAAGCCTATCTAGACTACTCTTACTCAGATTATCAGGTTTATATTCTTGGAAAAACTGGAAGAAAATGCAGGCATAAGCAGCACAGGAACATACCATTCTAATTCCTAATTAATGTGGTATCAATCTAAGTTTTAAAACAGTCAGTATCAAAAAAGTTAACTCGAACTTAGAACGAAAAGGATGTTCTGAGCAGAGCACTAAATGAAAAAAAATTGCACATACTTTAACAGCATCTTTGGCATCAACAACAGCGAGATCTCGAAGCGCCCATGCAGTCTGCCTTTTGTAGAAATCTCCCTTGTCAGATTTTTTCACTTTTACCACATTTACTTGCACTGGTCGTTCTGTTGTCACTGTTAAAAGTAGTAAAACAGCAATTTCAAAATTCACAAATTACTTTAACATCTGCTTCTGCTATACTTCAGTTTCTGAAATGAATTATCAGTGGGGTAGATTTCATAATATTTATTGGATGAAGAGAGACCCTTTGAACATTTTAATCCAAAATATCCACAGCTCTGTTTAAGTCTCAGTCAAGCAGCTATATGTCTCTATACAGCTTGTAAAGTAATTAACCCAATTTACAGACATTTCTTTGACAGAGAAGACCTCAGACCATGGTCTCAGAACTGACAAAGCACAGAGGTAATTGGAGGTTATAAATCAGAATAAAAAACATTTTCTGAGATTTCTCAGCCAAAAAATTATAATCTAGCAAGTTAATTTATTGACAGATACACATCATTTTTGAAGACATGTAAAATAATTCTCAAAGGAACTTTACAACTCAGTTCAGTTACCTTCCAGAGCCCTCTGCCTTGGACTCTACGCAGTGCTCTTTATTACATTTTCTTTAGGTTGATCAGCCTAGATGCCTACTAAACCCCTTTTAAGCACCATATAAAGTCTGCTTCAAAAGCCCACCAGTCCCACACAAATAATTTTGATTCTTTCATTTCAAATTTCAATGAGAGCTGGGAATAGAAGTACAGGGGTTTGTTTCTTTGTTAGTAGAAGCACTAATGGAAGTGTAAGCTACAACTGATTTTCCCCATTAGAAAGGGGAAGTACTTGATTTATAGGGGGCAAGAATAAATACTGGAAATAAAGCTAAGACAAATGCAACTGAATGAAAAACAAGAGTGAAGACAAGAAACACAGTGTGGTATTATTATGTACCTGTGGCACACAAAAAGCAGTTTCTCTTCTTTTTGCCTGCTTTGCACACGTTCACAATGCTCAACAAGCGCTCATCATTGGGAGTGAAAATATCCCTCTGTAAAGCATGCTTGATTGCAGTCATTTTCTCTCAGCTGAAAAATTTTAAGTGATAATACATTCAGGTGGTATGTTTAACACACCTACAAAAAAAAGAATATTTACTTACTGCAACTACAGTTTTTTGAAATTAAATTTCACAGGTAACTTAATGAACCATTAATCTAGACAAGCATGATAGATAGGTAGCAGAGCAGCCCACTTTAGGAAAAAGTCCAAGATAAAACTTACAATCTTACTTCAGTTAGACAACTGTAATTTAGCAACTCCAGGATGATCCTTCTGCTTAATTTAATGGAGAACAAGACTTCTTAGTAATAAAGTGGAATGTAAGGCATTGAAACAACAACAAAAAAGAGTTGAAATGGGAATCAAGAAAAAAAGATTCCCTCACTAAGTAGTGGAATTTTAGATTGAGTATGAATGCCATGGATCTGTTAAAAATCTGGAACAAAACAAAACCCAGAAGTTTGACAGGATGGAGAATGTAAAACTGAAGTCACTACAGTAATGACCTTACATGAAACACAGTCCAGAATCCTTCAAATACACTAAAGCTGGCAATGAATTTTTCAGGATGCTTTCACCAAATCAAGGTTATACGTTTGGCAGACTAAACGGAAAATTTCTACCACTTAAAGGGAGAAAAAGTGGGTCTGGCTCCCTGTTTTGCAGGAAGATTTCTAGAATATATTCTGGATACAGTATGCCATTGCAGTCATTCAATCCACCACCCAGAGGCCAAGTCTAACAAATTAATATTTTTGAGTCTTGGTGTACCATATACACATCCGAATTCTCTTCTGGTAGAAGGAAAAATCAATCTGATTCAGGATGAGTGTCCCTGCAGGCTTCCTCACTCCCTCTTCCCTTGCTATCATAAGAGAAATTCTAAATTCGTACTTGATCCCATGTTATGAGAACATTCTCAAGTATCCTGCTCAAACAGCTTTCTTAAGGAAGTAGTACATCACATTCTATTCAGTGGCAAAAAAAACCAAACCATAAATCAACCAACCAGCAAACCAACCAAACAAAACAGAAAAACAACCCCCAAACAGTCTGTACTAGAATTTTCCCTGGTTGATACCTCTGTAAGAACACTTTTGGTGGCTATTTGTTGTCAAATTAATCATTCTCAATTCCTGAAGAATTAATAGAAACTTATTATTACCAGATGAATGGCCCCATGCTTATAACTTAACATCACCCAGCAATCAGGCACTGCATTTTTTATTTTTGAATTGGTAAAAAAATAAGACATTACACAGGGCTTATGTAACAGAATTTAATAAATTTTTCTTAAGTCAAATTTATCTTCTGGATATTGAAGTCTCTTTCATAAAAGCTTCCTTAGAACAGCTTCTCCTGGAAGACACAAACTATGGTGACAGAAAACCCTCTCAGCTTCCACAAAGACAGCGCTTGGTTTCTTTGGTTTGTGTTTTAAGTTTTTACAACGACTTATTTCCTTGCTCTTGCCTGCTACCGCATACTAATAAATGTAACAGGCTGATCTTCTTCCTCTTTATCCTCCAATGAGGGTCTGGAAATTGTTACAGTAATGCAGATGCACAAAGAAATGCATCTTTGTAGCTAGTAGAAAGTTCAACTTCAAGGCCATCTAGATCTGAAAAAGCCACAGCACAATTTTGCAAAGATAAGTCTATTAGGTTTCACTACTTTGCTGCCTTTTCTTGGGTGCAGAAACGCAACACTTCTTTTAATTACAGAGCTTCTTATCTGCAAGGGAGTAACCGGATATTTCAAAAAGAGTAATAAGTACTTATGCGTGTACGCTCAGTAATAAATTAAGAGATTTTTTCCATGAATCAAGTGCTGGCCTTGAATCCTGCACTGTAACCAAATGCTAAATAATACAGACTTCTGCTGAAAGAAAGTAAACAGACATTACTTATTCTCTCCCTGCAAACACAAGAGATTATACAAGGAAGGATATCAAGGACTGCCCTTGAGATCTTCTGGTACGTTGCCTGATACGGTTTAATGTCAATGACAGAGTCACACACCAAATCAGACCATTAATTTGCATGAGAATTCTGATTTTCTTTGGCAACACCTTCAAGTAAGCACGGAACATGCTCAGAGGAAACTATCTGTACCTGTAGCATTTTCACCTATGATGAAGAATTTGCAGAGGTAGAATAAGACCAACATTAAATTAACCATGCATCAAACAAGAATAGAATTGCAGGGAAGTCACAAAATTCTGAAAGAGACTTCCAAGAGAGATTTCAGTATAATCATCTGTTTCCCTAGCAAAGTTGTGATCTAGTCCCCACCAGATTCTAGAAATCCAGGGCAGGGGGAGGGGGCTGGGACAACACCATGCAATACTCAAGCCTGCAGAGATCAATCAGACAAGGAAAAAATCAAAAACAAAACACCACCAAACTCCAGAAAATTAAGAAATTAGCAATATTCACCTGATTCAAAACAGTTTCTCATACTACAGAGAGATTCTAGGTAGCCTAAAAAGAACAAGACTTCAATGTTTTTATTTAAATACAGAAGCTCCAATATTACTCTGAACTTGTGCCTTAAAATTATAAAGTGTATTAAAACCAAGATTAATATACATCACATGCTACGCTGCCTGACGCTGGGACAGTATTTTAGGTTGGATTTTTCTCTTGGAGATGCCTGTGTTGCTTTCTCCAACAAACACACAGTAAAGACAAAAAGGTTCCCTCAGCACTTGAAACAGAAAAGGCACCAACGTTTCTTTATCTTTTATGTCCCACTGTGCCCCACAGCTCAGCTGACCACCACCTCATCCCTCATCTTAGGGAACCTGGTAGTACTAAGATTAGTAACCCCAGGGCTTTGGGAAAACAAGAGGCAATATATCAAGCTGGAATCAGTATTTTCAAGTGTACAGACCTCTGGACATCCAAAGAAATGCTGTTTATATGACACCCCTATGGCAATTTAACACTCCACAGCTGCTGTCTAACAATTTTTCTCCCCTTTCACCACATGCTGGGCCCAGCTTCTGTTACCTGAACTGCGTCAGGTTGTCACTCCTACCACTCTTCAATGGGTGCACAAGATGAGCATTCAAATTACCAACAATCAGCTGCATTTCAGAAACATCCCCTTTCCTTCCTCATTTTGGACTTGACTTTCTGCTCTAAATTCCATCCAGAATGCCACAACTCCCCAATGTCAGCGCTAACAGAAGTTGGCCCCTTCCCCATAGAACAGAACATGTTAGACCCGAGCTCAAAGGCCTGCTCTGACGTGTAGCCCAACTTCTGTTCCAAACTCAGGCCCCTCAGTCACAGCCACCAAAACCCTCACAACATGCCAGGGCCAAGCCCACCATCAAGTTCTTCGCACATGCATCCTGTTCTCCCAAAAAAAGACGGAAGCACAAGGAGACAGAGATAAAGCTGCTTCCTCAGAAAAACACTTCAAGAGAGCTGAGCCCGTGTCAGTTTCTAATAAATCCCTTCAGACATTGCTGCACATTTTTTTTTTCTTCCCCAGTAATGTTACAAATCCTCGGCTACATGAAATTCATCAAAGTGATCCCATCACCGCCGCAGCGTGCCCGGGGAAATAGAGGGGAAGGATTTAACAGAGCAATTTGGGAAGGCCGCTCTGCACACACAGCCTCCCCGCAGCGGGTGAGCAGGAAAAGGGGCGATCGGGTTAAAACATTCTAGCAGGTTAAAACATTCTAGCAGGTTAAAACATCACACGAGAGCGTCGCCCAACTGTAACACCCCTCGGGAACCAAAAAACCGAAAGCCTTTCACAGGAAAACTCGGAGGAGTCACTGACAGCAGCGGCGGAGGAGGAGGAGGAGGAGGAGGCGAGGGAGGCCGACCCTCCCAAGGGCTCGCCTGGCACCAGCTCCACCACCTCCCACCCGAGTCCCGGAAACAACCTGCCCTACAGCCGGCGGGCGGGGGATGCCGAGGCCGCCTTCGCTCTTACCGCGGAGCCCGGGCCGGGACACGAAAAGGGAAGAAGCCGCCGCGGCTCCTGACGCCGCTCCCCACAGCGGCCACTTCCGCTGACGTACGGGCAGCAAGCGAGGCGGCGGGCTAGAGCGTCCGCACCGCCCCACAGCGCCTCCTGATGGAGGGAGGTGGGTGGCACCCATGGAGGAGAGGATATCATGACAGCGTTATTGAATCACAGAATTATTTAGGTTGGAAAAGACCCTTAGGATCATCGCGTCCAACCATCTACCCTACTCTAAAAAGTTCTCCACTACACCATATCCCCCAACACCACATGTAAACGACTCTTAAACACGTCCAGGGATGGTGACTCAACCACCTCCCTGGGCAGCCCATTCCAATGCCCGACCACCGTGGAAAAACTCTTTCCTAATGTTCAATTTAAACCTATCCTGTTGGAGCTTGAAGCCATTCCCTCTTTTTCTATCACTAATTACCTGGGAGAAGAGACCAGCACCAACCTCTCTACAATATCCTTTCAAGTAGTTGTAGAGAGTGATGAGGTCACCCC
>BJBW01003465.1:14399-74306 GCA_004320125.1 Scolopax mira
TGTGGCCTCACCAGTGCTGAGTACAGTGGGACAATCACCTCCCTACTCCTGCTGGGCACACTATTTATTTCTAACACAAGCCAGGATGCCATTGGCTTTCTTGGACAGCTGGGCACGCTGCCAGCTCATTTTCAGCAGCTTGTCAATTAGAACTCCCAAGTCCTTTTTGTCAGGTTATATCTAGCCAAAAGTGCACATCTACCCCCCTAGAGTTGAAGGAAACACACAACTTATTCCAACAGAACAGTATCTTAGAATTTCAGGTGTCCCCCCCATGTCTGGGGACAGCTATCACACAGCAGGGACACAGCTCCGGGAGAGCCACTCTGCAGGAAGGCCTGGACAGGCTGGAAGAGGGGTCTCATAACAGCCTCATGAAGTTCAACAAGGAAAAGTGTGAAGCCTCACACCTGGGGAAGCATCATCCAGGAGGGCAGCACAGGCTGGGATGGGCCAGGCTGAGGAGCAACTCTGTGGAAAGGGACCTGGGGACAATAAGAATAACCAGACATTGGGATAATCTCCCTAGGGAAGTGGTGGATTCCTGAATATTGGACACATTTAAGATTCAGCTGTACAGGGTGCTGATCCATCTTGTCTAGAGCATGCTCTTGCCAAGAAAGGTTGGACCACATGATGCCTGAGGTCCCTTCCAATCTAGTATTCTATGATTCAATGAAAAGCCTTCAGATTTTGTCTCTACCCCTAAATAGAAGCACCCTTAATTACCGACAGTCTTTGATGCCAGTGTTAATTCAGAGGGAACAGTTAGTCTGTGACTAGTGATCATGAAACTTAGTATTTTAGCACCTAGCCATGGGGAAAAACGACACATCTGGGCGTAGCTACTTGTAGCCACTGCTGAATTCAGTGAGAAGTGGAACTACCTTCCAGTTCAAACTTCACTGTGATGGAGGTTCTCCACACAATCGATACACTTCACTCATTTTTAGCATTATTCAGAGTTAAGGGAAGGCTGAAATCATTACAGACTACTTGAATTCTATGACTTCTTCAGAGTAATACACCACTGTACCTCGAAGGTCTGGTTGATAAAATTTATTAGCCAGTGACCAATAAAGAACAACAGAAAAATCTTCTCCAAGTTTTTGTTATAAATTGCCAAAACATGGACTTTTAACTGGTACAACTGATTTCATCATTCCTGTATCATTTTTCCACTTGACTGAAAGCATTAAACATTACTGACAAATAGAGTCTCACTGAAGGTACTTCTATTTTCTGACTTGCAAAACAACAGGCTTTATACTTCTGTAATACATCATTCATGAGGGCCAAGGTTAAAAGAGAAGTTACATTTTGGTAATTTCTCAATTCAGCCACAAAATGTAACTGTCTCTGGCTAGATCTATAAAGACTGGACAAGGCAGCCATAAAAGATTGGACAGGGTTTCTTAAAGCTTTTGGTGGTGGTGGTGGTGGTGTAAACCCTTCTGTTTTCCTGTCTTCGGCTGTTCATTCAGCTTCAGGGCAAAACCCAAAACATAGTTTGTTAATGCTAAAATGTGGTAACGTGTTAAATCTGACACGAGATCATCTTCCAGGGTGTGCAGTGCCATTCTCTCCTACTTCAGCTTCCCAGAGATGCTCTTTAGAATTGGAGCTTTGACCAATGCTGACTTAACTCATGACAAAATATTCTGAAATTAAATATTGTGAATAACATGATACAATCCCTTGTTTTACTGCAAGAAGATAGATTTATGTGCTGAAAGTATTGGGGATTAGGTACATGACAGGGAAAGAAGTAGTATAGGCTTTGGCTGGGAAGAGGTGGGTTACTGTACGTATGATTCCAATAGACAAAGGCATAAAAGAATGAGAAATAGCCCAGAAAACACAGTCCAGAACATGCTCCCTGCTCTGTTTTGCTTCCAAAATTCTTTTTAAAATTCTGCATTGATTTGTATTTGGTTAATTTAATTTAATATTCAAAAAAAAAGCATGAAAGATAAACACACAGGGCAAGAGTCCTTCTGATTTAAATATAAAGTCATGCGTCTTAGACGGTGAAAATGATCTTAAATCTGTGAACTGCAGTGGAACTTCACCAGTTCCAGATAAGATATGGAACTGTCTCATCTGAATGATGATGTTAAAGGATTTTTATGGCATGGAGTTGCAGGAAACAAATATAGATATATTTTTAAGTATAGAATAATAAAAATTTGGTATTGATAAATGCTACATACAAAATATTTTCAAGTTCTTATGCCACAGGTTTTCCTGTCTTCTTATTTCTGATGTTGGTTAAAGAGTTCAAAAAAATACACATGGGAAAAAGCATCACCTGCATTTTATGGCATCTACTCTCTCTGCCTCTTAAACAGCATGAGATGTTTAAATGAGCATGAAGCTCTGTTTGCTCATTACCACTCTTCCTCATTTTTAGGTTGCCATATATTTTCTTTTCTCTGGAACAGATACAGCTGGTAAAAATTTCTGTCTTCCAAAGAAAATCCACATTATATTCACAACCTCAAATATAAATTCAATCCATCATTGCTTTGAAGCCTTTTATAAGAATGCTACAAAAGCATCTATGATGGTCCTTTACTCCCATAACTTTTTTTCCTATTCAGTTTTGGAGAAGTCTTGCAGGAGAAGCAAGACACTGTGTTTCAAACTACGTTCTATATATCCAGTGTCAGGAAATGCAATGTAGGAAACAATTCTGCATGAATTGAAAGATGGGCTATTTAGTCTGTCAGGTCTTTTCCATTTATAATTTAGCATATTCTCTATCTCCTGTGATGAAGCTGTGCCATACCAACCGCAGAGCGACAGTCCCCGCACCTCGGGACGAAGACTTTCCACAGTGCAATCAGGTCAGTCTGGAAATCACGTGGTGTCTTGGTATTTGGCATCACATAAAGAACTATGTAAATGTAAAGAGTCCCTTAGATTTAGTCTGCAAAGATCATTTAAAGTATTTTTTCTTTTGATAATTGCTGAAATAATTTGCACAGACAATGTCCCTTTTTCTCCTTTCCTTTTGTTTACTCTGATCACTTAGGGAAGAATGTCTGAAATATTATCTGACAGAAGAAATGCCAAACAGATTTGAATTGCATATTATTCCACATAAAATGCAGGCTTATTTGTCTTCTAATACAGTCAGTTTAATGTTTATACAGTACAAGAATAGAAAGGTATAAACTACTGATGCAAACCCATTAAATATGATTGAACATTATAGTAATATTTAGTTTATTAGTTTCTGACACAAAACAAACAATAACTGGTCAGGAATTCACTATACCTGTACTTTATTTCAAAGGAATGTTCTGAAGTTCTTATTATTAGAGGGTCTATGTTTTCTAGATTAGAAGATGAATGATATGAGCTTTTCCACCCAGAAAATATTTTCTTGTGCCTATCAAGCAAAGAATTTGTAAACATTACAGAAAGCATCGTGACCTCTGCAATTAATACGCAGTTAAAACAGGACAATATGTCATAGGTAACAGTAATCTGAATTATACTTGCTATTGAAGATGGTCCTGTGGAACCTGGATGTTGGGCAAATATTTCTTGTGGCTATGGATCAAAGGCTACAACACAGATGCTTGCACTTATGCCAAAGACATTCTGAAAAGAACAACTGCATTTCATAAACAATTACTATAGATACAGTCCTTCTCTCTAAAAGTATTTAGCTGGCAAATGTAAGACTTAAGTCCTTACAAATTCCAGAAGATTTGTGTTGCCAACATAAACTGCCTTCACGACTGTCAAGCTTTACATAGCTACTAAGATTTGGGTTAGAATGAGTGTAATTTACAACATATATCTAGAATAAATATATAACTTCTGCAGATTAGATAATCAAAGGTATGGCCATTCCTATATACGAGCAGTAGGACAAGATTTAAAAAGTAAAGTATAAAGCTATACATTTTATACAGTTTTTCAAAGATATTCTCCCTTATTTGATGTTATGTCGATTTTGAACCCAAAGTACATTTACACAAATGTTTTCAGAGGTGGCAGTCCATAAGAAAGATCATTGTGAAGTGCAAGTCACAGTGCCCTTGTGGTTTCCATTTTACAGCTGACAGGTTCTGAGAGAAGACGGGAACCAGCCCGTGATTTCCAAGAGAAAATATGTATCAGTCAGCTTTTGATATGCAGCTGGTTTGGTCCACAGCTCATCTCCCCATACAATCTTGTCTGCTAAAAGAGAAAAGAAAAGTCTTCTCCTTCAGGACATTCTGACAAGAAGCTTCCCTGACTGACCTTTTGGTTGGCATTTCTTTATTGACTCTGGGAAGAACAGCCAGTTAAGTTTATCTGACAGACACTGGGCAGTATCACTGGGCTGTTTCTTGTCAACATTGTTCCTCTTCAGCTCTTGCTCAACACTTTAATTCATCCTCTCTTTCTACTGAACTCTTTCAGAAGTTTTTATTTTTCATTTCTTGTTATGGGTGAGATCTTCCAAACTACTCAGTAGACTACACCCCAGGTTCAAGGTAACTCTAAGCGCTAATAAGTATTTAAGTAGTGCACTGAATATGCTAACCCATAGGGTAGAAAATGGTGAAAATTACTCTGGTAATTCTATGAATTTTGAAGTTTATCACTTGCCCACAGAGTAACCACCATTACTGTTGACATAGTATTTTGTTAACTCTTAGACCAGAAATAGAGAAGAGACATAAATAAATAATTAAAAAAAACCCCAACGAACCTATTTTCTAACTGGGCCTAACTAGGCCTCTTCATGTATGTAAGAAATAAAGTACAAGAAGTAATGATACAAAAACAAACAAACAAAAAAACCCCAAAACATTTTGAAAGGTCTGACAAATAAAGCAATTCTACTGAAGAACATTCATTTTCTGTTTCTAAGACAGTACCACAAATAAGGGAAGGTCAAAGGGAGAAGGGAGTACTAAATGTTCTGAGGGAAAAATAATGTAACTGCATGTAACTGCATAGATGAAAAGTTGTTCCCGAGATACTTAAACACCAACCTCTGATTCATCAGGATAAGGATTTGATTCTTGTATTGATGCAGGTGTGATGTCTTTAATGGAGTTCTGTATTTCAAATCATTTGAAAATGAAAATGTGCATCATTCTCATACAGAACTCATTTGCTTGCTTTCTGTTTTCTACTTTCAGGATATAAATTAACTGTTAATGCTCTTAATGCTTTAAAAATATTTCCAACTATTAATGAAATATCATTTATACCTCCAGAACAAGCAGTCTCCACTGACCATGAGAATTACTGGTCTATGTTGAAAGTCTCACATATTTGTAAGTTTTTGCTGGAGTGAGGCTCTCCTAATATATATAAATGAATGGTCAATTGTATATGGAAAAGGTATGCTCCACTTTTAACTTCTATGTAAAATTAAAAAGCAGATACTGCATGTTACATCTTTTCGATCAGATGGTTTATGAAATGCTGGTCAGTGGAAGTCGACCAGTCAACCTTACTTAACCTTAGAAAATGCATCTTTAGGACAGAGGACACAGGGAGAGACATAAAAGGTTGAAAGCGTAGAAGCATATCCTCATCAGTACCAAGCAATCCCTGTTGTTAGATGACCAGATTGAGTCATCATTTAGGTAGGTGTCATCAAAGTTCACAATCTTCAAGTCCTTCTTAAGATACATTTCATTCAGTTTGTTTAGCGTTCGAGCAAAGGTATATTTAGATGCACAACTATATGCCTCCAGATTGTAGACTTTGTGGAAGTGCATATCAAAATATGGATTATCCTAAAAAAATGGAGAGAGAATGAAATTATTGCATGCGTTACAAGTGTTAGAGCTGCAATCTGTTGTCCAGGTGCCTCCAGGGCCTTTTCTCATTTGGATGGACATAAAGACTTTGTATCTTTCTGCTAGTCATACTAAAAGGTCTTTTAAAACTTCACAAAGAAACAGTTTATAATTAGCTGCTATTCTTTGCCATTAGAAGTTTTGCCTGAGTAAAACTTTCAGAGTTTGGCCAAGACTGGGATTATACAATCTTGTTTTGAAATGAACCCTTTTGTCATGTTGCCTAAAACACACTCTATGAAAAGCACTTGCCTTGAACTATAACTTTATATGCCTATCAGAAGAAGAATATTGATTGCCCTTCCTGCCTAAATTGAAATTCTCTGTGCTTTCTGGCACAATTATTCCCAGCTAAATTCAGTTAAAGTCTATGGGTGTGAATAACTATTATGAATATTTATAGCAGTGTTAATCACCCTATAATTAGGAGTTTGAAGTTCATTTAGGCTTTTCTTTAACCAGAAATGAGACAGATTTTGATCATCCCGGTTGCGGAAGGCTGAATCATCTCTAAAAGATAGTTCAGCACAACACTTCTGAAAAAAGCTGGAGTAAATTCATGCAGGCAAGTGATAAGGAAGCCCTCTGACTGCTTTGGCTGGAGAAGGGGCAGAAAACATCTCCAGAAGCAAGATAACTTGGAGAGCGGATGTAAAGGATTGTTAAATTTGGCTTTTTTTTCTCCTCTGGACTAAAGTGCAAAGAACTCCCAGGGTGCAGGGATACAGTGAGGCTGAGCTGACCTCCTCCATCTCCCAGGTTCCTGGTTTTAGACTTGAGGGCAAGGGGCATAGGAGAGAAGAACAACGACAGTTTGTCATTTTCCTTGGATAAAGGCTCTGAAACGTTTCTTGTGGTCTCATGATTTCTCTTTCACTGGGATAATGTAATCTGAACTGTATTTTATGTTCATTTGATAGCACTTTCAAAAGGAAAAAAAGGCATTTTTTTCTTGGACCACATTTATTATGCACAGACAACTGTTAAAATGTCTCTTCAACCATGCAGTAAGGTATTTGCCTTGGCATATTCTTCTAGCTTTTGTAAAATAGGATTTAATTCTATTCTTGGTGTTCTTTCTTGCAGCATCATTTTACCCTTCTGAAGTTGTATATGAGAGGCTAGGGGGTTTTTTAGCAGTAAGGTCAGCCAGATCCAGGCATGGTTGTTTCATATTTTCACACAAAAATGCACAAATATTTAATTTATCCATGTAATGCGAGATTAAGCTACGTGAAGGAGGCACAGTTTCATGAGCTGGTACATCAAACGGTGAGCTTCCTTTTACACATTGACTGCATCACACAGAGAATGAGTTCACAGATTCCATAAAAGTATGTAACAAAAATTTCTTTTTCAAATGCACATTAAAATCTGTGGGATTAACTCCAGTTTACACTGGTAGCTGCAGGTGGAGAACTTTTATGGCCAGTTATGACGAACAAGTTAGAAAACATCCAACTTCTGTCTCAGATCTCAGCCAGAGAAATGAAGAATATTACAGCAAACAAGAAAATTTGTCCTTCCTTCCACCTCACAACAGTATAAATGTGATGTGGGGCCTCTCATGGGCAATAAAACTAAAATTCTTTGGAAGTTTTATTTATTTGGGGTTTTACATAACTTTTTTTTTTTTATAATGTATTTTAACTGCATTTTAATATTTGTATCCCAAATTGCAGCACAAGAAAAAGATACTCTGATATATATATTTAATAATACATAACACTTACCGTATCTGCTTCTTTTCCATCAATCATCTCCAGATCTTTCAAAAACCACTTTTCAACTATTTCATATTTCTCCTCTCGATCCACTCGTAAGTGCTTAACCATACATATTTCTACTTCTTCACTTTTAGTCACTGCAAAAAGAAACTAGTTCAGATGTGCAGGCAAGTACTTCCCAAAAGTTCCAACAATAAAGGTCTTAATCGAACTACATTTTAGATGATAACTTAAATGATGACAGGCAGGACTGTAGAAGGCTATGCTGGCCTTAGTAATTTTATTTTGCCCAGTAGTAGGAATAAGCAGCCTGTGAAACCTGGCAGCTTTTAGCAGATTTAGGATTTACCTTACCCATCTGGTGAAAAGAGAATCTTATCTGTGCCAAAGCCTTTCATCCAAGTTGAAATGAAAGCCTAATTCCAGCACTAGATCTGTATGGATAATCCACTTATCTTACTTCTCAGGGGAATTCGGAGTACCAGAGTCAGAAAATTGGAAAAACAGCTACCAAGGCTCTGTATTTGCATGACTTGTGCTGTCCTTACCTTCCTGTGTATGAAGTTCTCTTACAAAGCCATTGCTTTTTTAAAATAAAACTCTTATTTCCCTATAAGATATAGGGAAATATATACAAATATATTTTTATATATATATATAAATATATATAAAAATATATAAAATATATAAGTACGCCACTTAACAAGAGTAACATTGAAAATATTACTTAAAGCTTCAACTTGCCCAGTGCTATCTTTGTAGAAATTGCTATTTTCCAACTTAGGCAGTAAATGAGAGTAAACAGAGCACCAAGACACTCTTTGCAAAAACTACCATTATTAATTGATTACACTGAGTGCTGCATAGGAGGTTGGACTTCTGTAACACACAGTGATGAGTGTGAAAAGCACCGGAGCCTGAACAACCTCCTGCAGGCCACTTGCCCAAGCCATCTGGTAGCCCAAGGGAAAGGTAAAATGTCACCAACTTCTGGTAGGAGCATTTTGGCATCAGAGCACAGAAGCCAAATTCTCTTATTTCTAAACAAATTTTTGAAAACTTATTGTGAAACTTGACTATTTTTATCTTACTTTTGTTAAAAGATCTCTTTCTTCTCACCCATTTATAAGAAAATGGTTACTCAAATAAAAACAAACAAAGGATATATGTTGGAGACACGCTTTCTTTCTCTTGCAAATGAAAACATTGTAAAATATAACAACTGATGATAATTTTTCTCAGCCTATAACTTCCCTGTCTGAAAAATACAAATCACTGTTGTTTTTTTTCCTTGTCTTATCAGTCATAGTTGCTCAGTGATTTATAACCAAAGGACGACCTCTGTATTGTCTTTTATGGAGAAGTTATAGTGGTCTTCATTTGCAAGCAAATCTAGTGGGCAAATCTTAGAAAATGCTCTTCATGCTCTCAGTTTCTCTCATTCCTTTTTGGTTTTTTTTTTTCTTTTTTGCTTGCTTGTAAGGGAATATGTTGTCTTCCTCAAGAGTTAAAAGCAAAGGAAATAAGCCCAAGTCCCAAAACCTCCAGTCACATCAGAAATAAAAGGGGACATCCTAGTGGCCACCAGGACCCACACACTGACATATCTCTATCTCATGAAGGAGCAGAAATCATATGGCACAAGGACAGAGCACAGATGTGTTAAGAAAAATGAAACCAGGAGCATGTCCTGCCCTGTGGTGAAACTTGGGTAGGCTATTTTGAACTAAAATTTAAAAATAATAATAATAATAATAAAAGTTTTTCTTTACCTTTCCTGTGTTTTAGATATTGCTTGCTCCTGCACTCAGCTAACAGAATTAAAGAAAATTCAATTTTTTATATAGAACATGAGCTTAAATCTACCATTTCATTCTATTAAACCCTAAAAGCTTTTCTTGGGGAGGGCAGGGCTATGCTGATGCCTTCATAGAGCACAAACTATTTCCTAAAGTCTTCCATGGACTGAACACCTTTTTCAGATATTTCATAATATGATGTTATCCTTGCTGTTCTTCTCAGGTCACAGGTCACTCATACCACTGCTGGACTGTGGACATTCCTGAACATGGTTGCACTTCAGCTTTATGTTCTTCCCGAGTTTATAAAGCATTTAGTGAAAGGCTACTATTGCCTTCACACAAGAACTAGGACTTGCTATTGTGAAAAGGAAAGGAAATCACATTGGGCATATGGCACAAAAATAAGATTTTTTTTTTTCAGTTATCTACACCAAGATCTTGTAGCAATACCGATTTCAAAAGGCACAGACTTCTGAAGTTTTGCCTATAGTTTGACTGATTTTAATTTTTTAAATTATTATTATGTTAATTTGCATTCAAGAGGAATATACTGAGGTTGCACTGCAGGGATAAGATAATGTGTTTTATTCCTACAGAATCACAGCAGGTTACAGGAGCTGCTGGCAGACGGATGCAGTCCATCGTTCAGAGTCAGATTTCCACTCTACTCACCACTTGACTACGCCTGAATATATTAAGAGAGTTTAATATTGGATACTGGAGACATCCCACTCTTAATACTCTACATAAATTTTCCTTGATGTCTTCAGACAGTTAATCTGATTAGAGGCTTTCTTTATGGCTTTATTTCTCCTCTACCTTAAAAAGAAGTCTTTAGTGAAGATTTTAAAGGTCCATAGTGTTATATCCCCTGTTTGGATGTTTCTTAACAGGGAACTGTTCAGATCTACTACTAAACATACTATGCAACTAAACATACTTATTCTGGATAGTTTCATAAACTATGAAACAGGTTGTTATTTAGAAGCTCTATGATGTTCAGGAATCCATTTCTTAAAATTATTTTTACAGGTCTAAAATACAAAGCCTGTTCTACTAAAATCACAGGAGTGCAGGGAACACAGCTTGCCAAGTGTTTCCAGTGATCTGTAAAACAACTCAAACATTCTAAAGCTGTTTTCAAAGATAATGATCATGGAATGCTGTTGTTACCATCCCATTGTTGTTACCAACCCATTAACCATAGGTTAACCCAACCTATGTCTCCAGTACAGAGATCATTTCTACCTGTTAGATGTATTTTGAACCCAAAGAGGAAACAGACTGGAAGAAGCATTCACTTCAACCTAACTACTTATGGATGAGAGCATTTCTCTTTTTTAGTATCTTTCACTGTTGTGAAGTAAAATAAATAAATGAACAAACAAACAAACTTGCTGTTCTGAAACCCTGTTCTAAAAAGGTTATGAAGCAGGAACTCTTGAAATCAAATTTAGCTATGAAACAGATACACTTGAAATCCAATTTAGCAAAGTGCCAGCTAATCAGGTTTATCCCTCACAGCAATCTTGTTTTACTCACAGTCCCTGCTAATTCCTAACACAAACGTGTATTTATTCCAAGGACGTGACTCATTCACTGTGACTGGAGCCACAACAAAAGCTCTGTAAATTACAACTGTTGCCTGCAGCCCTGATGAGTTTGCGCCCCGGTCCTTCTTCCGCACATCCCCCCCACCGCGCACCCTCGCGTCCCCCCCGCACCCCGCCGTGCGGGCCGCCCCGCTACCTGCGGCGCACAGGTAACAGCGCTGGGGGCCCGAGCCCTCCTCCACCTCGATGAACTCCTGCAGCCTCAGCCGCCGGGGGCCGAACAGCCTCTTCGCCAGCTCCTCCTTCACCAGCGAGGACATCGCCGTCTCCCACCGCCGTCCGGTTCCTCGGCGGCGGGTACCGCAGCCCCGCGCACCCGCGGGGGACAGCGGCGGAGGCTGCCCCCCGGCCGCGGGGGAGGCATCGCTCCCGGCGGGGTCCGGGTACCGCTAGTCCCCGGACCAGCCCCTTACCGTCGCCGGGACCGACCGCCGTTAAGGCTCCGGGCGCCGGAGCGGGGAGAGGCCGGGCCGCGCATCTCCCCGCCCCACGCGTGTCCGCCCTCCTTCTTTCCATCCCTCCCTAGGGACGGACCCGGGAGATGCCGGGGGGAGAGCTGGGCACGGAAAGGCGCTGAAAGCAGTTTACCAGGAGTTATCAATTAATGCAATTATGCTTACCAGCCTGATACATCAGACAGAAGTTCATGGCATCATACAGTCCTTGAGGTTAGAAAAGACATCGAGTCCAATAGTTCACCTAGCACTGCCAAGTCCACCACTAAACGATGTTCCTAAGCACCACCTCTGCACTTTGAAACACCTTTTAAATACTTTTAAAGGCCTCTTAAATACTTCCAGGAATGGGGACTCAACTGCTTCCCTGGGCAGCCTGTTCTAACGCTTGAGAACCCTTTCAGTGAAGAAAATTTTCCTAAAGTCCAACCTAAGCCTCCCCTGTTGCAACTTCAGGTTGTTTCTTCTGAGTATATTTGCAGAAATTTTGGGTGTTCCTCTACAGATGTGTGGGTAAAGTTCTTGGGGGCACATACTCTTCTAATTTTAGTGCCTGCGGTAGCCTGAGTTAGAGTTTTTCCCTTTGGAATAATTTCTGGCAGCTCATAGAAGTTGAGTGTGCTCTTCTACTGCTTATGCTCAAGCTTATTATGTCTGAATATCTTATTGGGCTTTCATTTGTATAGTCTCAACAAAATGTAGAAAGGAATCTAATCTTTGGATAAAACTGAGTGCTAAAGTGAAGATTTAGCAAGTGAGGTAAAAAATCTGATTTTTTTTTAAAAAAAAAGGTTTTGGGCAATATTATTAGAATCATAGAATGGTTTGGTTTGGAAGGGACCTTAAAGACCACCTAGTTCCAAACTCCCTGCCATAGGCAGGGACACATCTCACTAAACCATTAGAATAATTTAGTGCCATAGGGTCTACGTGATCCTTTGCTGATGTGAAGCAAAATGGAACACAGTAAAACGATATAATGTGAAATTAGGGATGATTGCTCTCTGCTGTAGATAGTCAGCTGATTGGCTGGATGAGTGGGAAAGGGATTGAAAAGAAACTAGATGATTTTGATTTATTCTGTTTCCTTTTGGTCCCATGTGTTTGGAAACACAGTTGTGACTTTTAAATCTATAGGTTAATTTTCATCCCTGCTTTGGGAGAATAAAATTACTCTAAGCTTCAGGTTTGGGATACATTTTATTAGTACAGAAAGGGCAAATTTAATCTCTTATCTTTAAAAACTATGTGAACCTCACTGCAACAGTTTATCTTAGGAAAAGGGCATGATGCTCACTTTCATGTCATCAAAGTGCTGTGATATGGTGACCTTCCACCAGAGAGCTGAGGCTCAGGGATGCCCAGATGCTTGCCCACAATCTTGGTGACCTGGCCATACCTTGAAAATGGGATTGATGCACAAATTGCCTCACTGTCATGATCCCTGCTGCTTTTCTGCCAGCCTTTGGCAGAATTGCCAAGGCCCATGCCCCAGACTTCAGTTCGTCCCCACCAGTGTTAATAGTGTCATGGTTGGAGAGGTTTCAGTGCTGGTACTCAGTGCCAGAGTCCTCATTAGGAAGCTGATTCTGACTCAGCCAGTCCATAGCTCATGTTGCATCTCAGACGCTTGAATATTTGTTTTTCAGTTCTGAAGCAGCAAATGCACAGGCAAAAATACCCTTAGAAAAAAACACCTTCAGCTCTGGAAGAATTTTCCACAAGTTTTTCCCCTGTGAAAGGTTCAGCTGGTACTG
Source organism: Scolopax mira (assembly GCA_004320125.1). NCBI lineage: Eukaryota > Metazoa > Chordata > Aves > Charadriiformes > Scolopacidae > Scolopax > Scolopax mira. The sequence goes on from BJBW01003465.1 coordinate 27,573, forward strand.
GAAAAACCACCAAAGTGGTGAGACAAATGTCACTGGCAGCTTGGAAGTGATGGAGCTGAGACAAGAGTGATGTGTGTAGCTCTGGTCTGTCTTGGGTTAGATTTTTATTTTTCACAGTTTAATACAAAAATTTAACTTGGATTTACCTGTAACTGTCCAGATAGATGAATTACAGATGTTTGTGAAACGGGGGCAGCCTCTACTCCAGGCTCACAGTGGTCTACAAAGGAACCCTTCACAACATGAAGCACTCTCCAGGGGAGTGTCTCAGACCTTTCTGCCAAATATGAATTACTTCTGTTCCATTTTTTGCCCTCTCTTTCCCTGCAAACTTTTCCTATGTGCAAATACAGTTTTCCTTACAGTACCCAGGGCATTGGCTTTAATAGATGCAGTAGCAGGTCCTAAAAGGATAAATCTCTCTAATCTTTATTGTTCCTCAGTCGCACTATTCTGGTAAAAATCAATTCACCGGCTTAAAAAAATATTTATGATGAGTTCTTCTACTCCTTTGCATCTATTAATGTGCATTAGTACATACGTGTAACTGATTACTCGGGGCTTGATCCAAAACCCATGAAGTCATTTACAAGTTGTCTTTTGATTTTGGTGGGCTTCGGACCAGTCATTACTGGAACAATAGAACAGTCACCGTGTTTAGGTAGGACTTCACGGTGTTTGTTGTGTTGAAGCCCTCCAGAGGATGAGCATTTGATCTCTCTCTCAAATTCCCAGCAAGAGGCACACCCTTACAAAGCAGTGTTTGCTGGAAGCATCTTTCCCATTGCTCCTTGCTTGACAACATTACGAAATAAAAAAAAGGAAGGAAAACAAAACACTCAGAATAATCTCTGTGAGCTACAAAAGATCACTGTCGGTTGAAAATCATCATTTACCATCTTATTTAAATTAGGATTTACCTTTTTCTGTTGTTTCTGTTTGAGGTTTCAGCCAGGCATGGTCTTTTCTATTAGCACTTGGTTTATTGTCTGTAACTATTCTTCACAGCTTTAGAGAGTATAAACTAGAATTCAGGAAAAAACATTCAACAATGAGCTGCCTGTATAGTGAGGTTTCCATAGCTGACTTCAGAAAACTAATTCTGAATGATCATCAACTGTTTTTCTCCCATTAGTAACAATAACTAATGATTTACTTTTCTCAGATGTCTTTTCCCACTGACATTTATAGACGATCTGTCTCCTACTTATGGCTAGTTATTCACATGTTTTGATAGCTGTGCCAATAAAATTAGATCCCTGTGCAGTGAAGCATAGTCCCAGTTAAGTCATATACTGAAAACTGAAGCAGCAGAGATAACAGTGTCTCATGGAGAAGTGCTGTTCTGTGAAGTACGGCTTGAGTCACTTACTCAATTTTCAAATAGAAGCATAGAAATACATTATGGAGAGGACACCAGTTGGTTAAAATGCTTTTGCAGAACTATTTTTCTCCTGAATTCTTTTTGGAATCCCATTAAAAGAGTCCTCTCCCAACCTCGGGCTACGGGGGTGCTCAAATACAGGATGACTGAAGATCTTATCAGTTCTGGTAAAGAACACAAAAAAACGCTTTCTCTAATGGTATGATGTAGCTACTCAGTTTAAAAAAGTATTACTGTTCTCTTTCTTTGGAAGAAAACAGATAGGAGAGTTTATTTGAGATTTCCTTTAACTGAAGCTTGAATTTGTCAAGTTTATATAGTTCATACTGGTTTACCATCCTCAAAATATAATCATGCCAACATCCCATCCAAGGCTTTCCTTTCAGCAGAAAATGCATATTTGTTCTTCAGAGAATAGGAACTAGTATTCAGAGAATAGATGCTACTTTTGGATTAAATTTAGAAGCATATTTTGAAACATAACACATAAGTAGGAAGTATCCAGTTATTCTATGCAGAACTTACATGTGTTGAATTTTACACATGTATGAGCTAAAAATTAGGGCCCTAAGTAAGTTAACTTATAAAATAAGAGTTTAGGTTTCTGTTCAGCAAAGCACATAATAACGCATTGATTAATTGGAGCCACATTTAATTAACAGCATAAAATCCTGGCATAATGGATTCAGCACTTTGTTATTCAAATGTAACCCATTCAGTGTCATACAGTTTTCTTTGTGGAGGTAAAAACTTAAAGGCAGCAGTAAAGTAAAAGAAGTAAAAAGAAGTAGTAAAAAAAGTTTAAAAAATCCTGTGAGTTTCTAGGCGTACAAATGATTGTTCATCTTCTGACAACTGGAAGCTTTTGAAAGCTTAGCTTGGACTTCGACAGATGTGTTTAAAAGAGTAAATCTTGGTGCCGTATTTTATGAAAACACAGGGGAGAAAACACAGTAGAGAATTACCTTGATCAAGAAGTCAAGAAGTACCTTGATATTTACATTTGAGGTAAATTGGATTACGATGCCCACCAAACTGCCCTTTTATATTCTCATTTTCTTGTAAATTTTTTGAATATTTCTTCAAGAGTTTACCCAGAGCAACTGTACAGTTATTCCGTCAAAAGCTTCTTCATACTTTTTAATAATGATTTTCATCTCTACCTCTGTAGTCTCTAGTAATAAATTTCATTTGTCTTGGCACAAGAACCATTCTCTTCCCTCATGAAAATTGAACATTATTATTAATGTAGATAGTCAATTACTTCAGATTAATGTGGATTTATATTTAAAATCAATACATCAACGTGATGCAAAGCACTCTTAAAACACTATAAACTTCTGCTGGATATCTAATCCGTTTTTTAAAAATTCATAAAGAGTCGGGAATCTATACAACTGCATAATTTGTATGGATATTGTATTTAGGGGATGAGCACATAGTTGACAGTTGTGTGGCTTAAAATATGTTTTAGTCTATATAGATCTTTATCGGTTCTTATCTGTCAGTTACTCAAAAGGGTTAGCGTCAAATACATTTAGGGAAGAAATAAAATACAAAAATGTTGAGAGTGAATTTAATTCATCATGGAAAAAAACTAGTAAGGGGAGGGTGGACACATTTCCAAATGCTTTCAAAGGTGGCTGGCATTGTCAAAGAATAACTTTAGTCAATTACAAAGTAAACGGTTCAGTATAAGGATAATTAACTGAGATGTAAAGACCCATCATTTGCAGATTGTGTGATCTGATCTTAAATTAACATCTAACTCCCTCTTCATGGAGCCAGAATGATGGCAAATGGCAGTTCTGCGTTGTCCAGTTTAGTTGGAGTCCTGGATGCAGAAGAAACTACTCGAAGTTGAATCTGCTCACAAGTTAAGCAGATTGTTTGCCTTTCTCAAGGAGGATCAACCTGTCTAGATCTTTCTCTGATCTGCTGCTAATCAGAGCCACAACTTCTATAGTGGTCATAAATTGCCATGCCTTGTGTACTGAGATGCAGCACTTAAAGAAGTCTAATAACCCTTATTTGTCTTGCCCACCTGGTGTCTTTAGGGCTATCTGGATGCATAAAGTAAGTATGATTTGATGCAAGGCATTTGAAAAAATAGAGCAGGTGTCCAGGGCAAACTTGTGCTTTTTTGACTTGAGTTAACATCTGGTGATGAAAACTTGGATTCATGATGTTTTTTCTTGGTCTTTGTTAAATTCTTACATTTCACCCCATAACTGAAAAAAAAAAAAATAATTACATATTAGTGTAAGTTCAATAAAACAAAACTCTATAGTGCTTAATCTTTTTTCTTGTCTGAATTTTGAATTAGAACTAGAGAAATATGGGAGAATATGGGAACTGGAGAATATGGGAACTAGAGAATATGGGAACAAAGATGGAAAAAGTGTGGGTGGACCTCATTTCATCTCTGTCAGGCCTCAGTTCATAAGCTGGGTTACAGCTGCATCGTCCATTCCCCATCACCTTCTCATAGTAGGGAATGGTCTTGACTGTCTGAGCAATGCTTTTCAGCCGGCTCATGTTACTCACACTAACAGTTAGCATTTTCCTGTAATTGCATTTCAGAATCTCCCTTTCTCTCCTTCTGTAGACAGGCATAGAATATATTAATTGTTTTCCTTCCTGTTAGCATCTTGGTAAAGAACTGGGTGAAGACATAGAAAGATCCTTGCCCCAGGGAAGGGTAGACCAGGACCCCGCACCTGCACCCATGAGTGAACCCAGTCAGTCAACAAGGCACTGGTGGCCCGGGAGTGTGTAACAGGAAAATCAGGAGTCCTGTCCATTGGAAGGTCTGTTCCACCTGCAGCATTTGCTGTGCGGGTGACGATATACCTGTAAAATCATTATTAAGGAAGAAATTCTTTTCTCCGTACTGCAGTTGCAGAAGTTGCTGCAATCACTGAAATAAAGAACTTAGGAGAGATCTGCCCTTCAGGAAAAACACAAAAGAGCATCTGCCCCATATCTGAATTCTTTGACAAAGACCTTTGTATCCTATCTTTTGTAAAGAGATATCCTAGTAAAAAGGCAAACCAGGTAGTTTCATCTGTCATCAACATGGAAGTTAATTAGGCAGCAATTATTTTGCTTCCATTGAAACAAGTGCATCTGTATTAATTAAAATTAGAAAATATCAGAAAAAAGCTCTCTTGAGCTTCCAATTTGGTCATTAAGTTAATATCTAAGTCTAGTCTTTATTTCAAGTATATTCAAGTCATTATAGATGATTGCAGACTTGTTGGACTTATTAGTTTGGAAAACCAAGTCAGGTTTCTATCTTTTTCCTCTAGTGTGTGCACGAGTCCCATTTGATGCCCTATGTTAAACAATTAAAATTCAGGCCTTTAGTATTGTTGCTAGTGTTCCTCTGGTTTATTTTCTAAAGCTGATCACACAGAATAACACCTGCAAAATCCTTTTTGTGTCGCAGACTTTTGTTTGGTGAACTCAAGTGTTCCTTGTTCAGCTCCTGGAGAATGAGAGCTTGAATGGGTTCTGTGCTTTCCCCCCTCATTCATTTAGACACTAAATCCTGGAATAAGCATAGGCTTATTTTGGTTACACTGGCAGTGGAAAATTCAGGTGCTATACTGCTAAGAGGCAGTGATGCCTCCACTTTACTACAAGCAGTATATGCTAAAAGTCAGGTAGCTGTATTTACAGGAAAATCTTCACTGAACAGTAGTTCACATTGACTTTTTGAATTAGGTTTTATCTAAATCACGTGACTAGAGATAATTATTATGGGTCTTTGAAGCTGAAAATACGCAGTGCAAAGTGGCACAGCAAAATATTATATGAAAATTGTAAATACAATAAAAATTTATTGTATAAAAAGCAATGATTGGATCATGAGGCAGTGTCTAAACACTGTGACCATGTGAGTGATTGATAAAGATGCCTAGCAAACCTATATCCACAGTGCATTAAGTATATAAATACAATTTTGCTGCTACTTTGCCTCTTGGGACTCAAAACTGTATAAATTTGTTACCTTTAAAAATGTTTTCACCAAAGGATAACTGAACAAAAAGAGCAAATGCTATCTTTCATTCCAGCACAGTATTGAATATTTTTTGCAAAGTCTTGAAGAGCAGAAGCAGTCTTCATGAAAAAAAATGTAACTTATGGTCTTAATGAGGTATAAAATACCCCCAAATTTGTCATTTTGATGAGAGAGTTCATTCAATTTCACTGTTTAGTCAATCCAACCTAGACAATGTAAATTCTTAAAAAATTTTTGGAACATTTTTCCAGAGGCCCGGAAACAACTCTGAACTAAAGTAGCAAATATATTCTCCCCCACACAATGATTTAAGCACATTGCAACAGGATGGTGAAATTTCATTATGTCTGCCGAACCTAAAAACATTTCAGAATCAAGCTGTTCTGTTGAACTAATTAAATAATTAATTAATTCTGGGAACGAATTAAACTTGGTTTCCAAAGAGCTTTCCAAAGAGTTTTGTAGCAGAGTTGTACTGTGGCTGCGTGGGAGCAATTCCCTGCTCAGACATCAGACTAGGCTGGTGGGAGCAGCTGCAAATGTCCCAGCCACAGGAAAAGTTTTGATTGTAATTAATGTCTTACTGGACACCAGAGAATCCACCTCATATCAGTTTCGGTTTCTTTTGGAGCAGGGTGCTGTGGTAGAGCATGGACTCCAGCTGCTCTGGCTGAGTTGTCTCTTGTGTAAACTTTCAAATGTCTATCAATGATATTAACCAAAAGACAGAAAAATTGGGTATATGGCCATAGTGATCGCATGCATTTGCACGTGTGCATTTTGTATGACTGCAGATGCCATGTTTTCTAGGCTAGAATGCTGCAGATGGTTATGATTGTTATAAATGTACATTTTAAATAATGTACATGTAGAAACACGTGTGCCACTGTTTCCGTGGCATATACTATTTGTTCATTGCTTTGCTTTGCTCCTCTCCAGCTGCTTATGCGCACAACATTTGAATAATCTCTTTGGATTAACTGTTCTCATGTCTCAAACAGAACACATACATAAATGTTTTAGCTATTTTGAAGTCTTTTGTTTACATTCAAGTAATAACTTTTTGTACACCTTTTTTTTTTTTTTTTTTTTTTCCCTAGATACATTGGCAGGAGCCCTGCAGTGCAATGGGCAAAGTTCACCTTAGATTGCCTTATGCTGGCAGAGATCTGTTATTCAAAACCAATGATTATTTTACAGCTAACCTGGTTGATATTGTTAATGCCTGTGTATTGTCCACATTAAGAATGCACAGGAGCAGTAGCTCCGGTACCAAGAAGATAAAACAGCCATATTAGGCCAAAATGGAGATTTCCTCTGCTTCTCAACATCCTGCCTTGGCTCTGATGCGGAGTATCAGTATGGAAAGAATCCAAGTTGGGAACTGTGCAGGTTGGTCTTTCCTAAACTCAGCTGGCTCCTGGCAATCAATGTCTTAGGGACTTTCTAAGCCTGAGGTTGTGTTCAGTCCATTATGTTTCGTAGCCATCAGTAGATCTATCTTCTATGAAATTATCTTATTTAATTTTGAAATTATTTATACTTTTGTCCTCCTTAGCATCCTGGGGCAGTGAGTACCTTAATTCAGTTAAAATGTCAGATAAAAAGGTATTCCCTTTTGTGAATTTTAAACCTGTTACCTGATAATATCTTTGGACATCTCCTAGTGCTTGTGTTGTAAGAAATAGCAAATGGTTATTTTATATTTCCAAACTGCTCATGGTTTTATAGTATTTATCATAACTGCTCCCTTAATCCTTTGGTTTATAAACTGAAAGACCCTAACTGTTGAACCTCTCCTTGTGTCTATGATCTGTCTTGCTATGTTTGCCTCAAGGTTTTTCTTGTTCTGCCATATACTTTTGGAGAGGATCTTCAGCTGAATGTAGCAGCCCATCAAAATGCTTCCTATTGGTCAATAAATTTTGTTACCTTTTTTCCCATTTCATTTGTCCATATATCAGACAGTTTAGGTTGTAATGTAGATCCCTAAAGAACCTGGAGTAACTTTTCTCATCGTGAAAACCATAAATTTGTTTCTGCCTTTTGATTCCTCTCTTATCCCAACCTGTGGATCCGTGGGATGAATTTCCTTTTTATTCCATGTCAGGCTTAGCTGTGTCAGTCTCTCTATTTCTCTCTTTGATGAGAGTTTGTAGAAATCTCTTGGAAATCCATGCATACCCCGTCAGCTGCACAATCAATATGATTGTCAGCTCTTTTGGACAGTTTAATACATGTACAACCATGACTGGTCTCTATGAGGCATATGGCTTCTTCCCTAATGGGTTGTTTCACCTGGGTTACTTTTTATCCTGCTAAATATTACAATTCCTACCAATTTTTGTGGTACACAATGTCAGTCACAAAATGTTGTCAGCATGTTGCCTGCGTGAGGAGACTTATTATTCTTCGTTTTACCCATTCAGTCAGCTTTGCTACAGTCTGCCAGTGTGTGTTGACCTTATGTATATATATGTACAGCCACCTTCACTTATGGAGATTTGACCAGATGTAACGATCTGCCTGGACTGATCGCAACACATTCTCTCCACCTTTTCCTATATTCTTGAAGCAGTAGTGAGAAAATAAATCAGACCGGAAAGCTCAACATCAGCTTCAGACCTGGACTCTGTAGTGGACCAAGCAGGTGGCAAATGGTCTACTCTATGAAACTGAAACTCAAAATAGAAGGTTGTAGATGTTGGCTGAGTTTTTATTTGTATAGAAAGCATTTGGATGACACTGTTTTCTCTTGAGTATTTCACAACATGTACATTATCATATTTTATAAAGAATCCGTTGTATAGATTAAGATGTACTAAAGTCCTCTTCTGAAGAAAAAGCTCTTATCTCAGATGTTTCCTCACTGTTGAAACTTTTATAATTAAAATATGTTAGTGTCTGTGGAGAAAGGTGGGATACAATCCCCATAATTGCAGAGACCAATATTTGCATATTTCATTTGTTCAGAAAAAAGATTTTGAAAAATATTTAGCAAAGAGTTTTTCAGAGAAAAGAAGACAGCAAGACTGCAGGCAGGTAAGCAAAATAGATTTCTGCTAATAAATAATTAATCCAGTAATACTGGTGCCCTGTACACATAACCATTGCATTTATGCAAATATCTTTTAGAAGGAGAAAGAGCATTTGCTTGGAGTGTGCAACATTATTGATGGTTCTGACATTTTAGATTATTTCACTTGAAGCTGTCGTTCCTGCCTTGAGTACAAGAGTGCTAATCCTGCTGGTATCAGCTTCCAGATCTTGAGGGACCTGCGCTTGGCAGCCTCTGCTGTGGTATGAAAGAAGAGCAGATAACGGTATCGAACCCTGGCAGAATGTGTGCTTTGGGGAAATCTGGCCCTTCAGTATATATTATCAGGCATAAATACTACACTGCTAAAATATGCTGGTACATCGAGGCAAATGTGACTATTCCTCAGATTGAAGCAGCAATTTGGGTTGAGTCTTTGCTGTTATTTTACCAGGGAAAGCATACTGCAGAGGGGAATGAGAAAGAACAAGGGTGAAATTAGATAATTAAGAATGTATGAAAACAGTTCTTTCATACCAGGGCAATGAATATTCAAGATGAGGATTTTATTTGCAGATACATGGGATTTTATTAGACTCTCAAACTAGTTCAAGGACAATCTCTATAGGGTTGTCGGGTTTTTCCTCACAATTAAGCAGGACAAGAAGGACATAGAGGGACAAGATGTTTTTCTGCATTTTAATACTTTAAGTAAACACAGTAATCCTCTTATATGCAATAATGAGTAAAGAAATTTAGATTCCATATTTTAGTGGACACAAAATAAACAGAATTTTTAGAGTTAATAGGCTTTTGTTTAGTTGCACTAATAGGATAAGCCTTTTCTATAAGCCTGAGGCTTGGTCTGTAGCATTTGGCAAATATTGACAAATATTGACAAATATTGCTTCCTTTAAGAAACTGCAACATTGGCTGCAGTTCACTTCACTGTAAGGTGACTGATAAACCAAAGATCACTTCTGTAATGCTGCCAGATGACATTGCTGGGACAGGAACATCTGTTCTATACCTTCAGAAAGAGCATCTGCACAAGAAGAAATGTCAAGCTGGGATAGACTTTGTACATGGAGAAAAGATTTTGAGGTTTTCTCATGTCAAGATACAGTAATATAGAAATAACTGATGTCATAGCAGACAAGACCTAATTTGTATGCCAACTGCACTACAGTTTAACATAGAAGTCTTTTTGGAGATCAAGCTGAATATTTAATTTTTTTTTTTATAAGATTACAAATAAGGAACAAATTTTATTGTCCATTCCAGGATTCTTTTTGTATTTCTAAACTACTTACTGAAGTCATTTTTATGTGACCAAGTCTTCATTGAAAGGATAAGTCCCTGAAGCTAGAAGTCTTTCTAAGTAGTTTTCTAGTGCTATTTACCCAGTGTGTTCCTGTTCTACCAAAAGCAGTATATTTTATATCACGATGTGCCAGGTACTGGAGTTAATTGATTATGTTCTCTGTAGGCAACTTTGAAGTAAGAAACTTGATTCGCCTCTGTTGAGAATGGAATACTGACCCTATTAGAACATTGCAGTGTACCTGTAGGACACTTTGTGGTCTTCAGTGATGGCCCAGAAGTGCTTCTGGTTATTGGTGTTTTTAATGACAGACACAGGAAAGCAAGGAGAGACTTCACAGAATTATTTAATGGAATCAAATAATGGTTCTAGATGGGTATAAAAGGTTAAGTATTTTTAATCAGACTCTTTTGTCAATACTAAGCAAATAAAAGTCAGTATTTGATATTTGCAAAGATAAATCAAGCTCTGGATAATGGCCGAGCTTTGCTATGATAATGCAACTCAATTTGAAAATGTCAAAGGAAACATTCTGTACATTTTAAAAAAGTGTATTGTTTCATGATGGTCATGACTTCTGAATTTATTTTTTTTCAAAAGAATTTAGCCAAAGCATTGTTTGGCTAAGAACAAGAAATCTTGCTTCTTGTTCTTCCAAAAAATCTGGAATTAGTGAAAATTCTTCACTAAGAAGAATAATTTACTACTAATGGAGACAATGAATGAAATGGTTCTGATGTGGCCTCTGTGTGTGTCATTTCCTGCAGAGTGTTACTTGACCATATGAAGAGATTTTTATGGCGTATGAATGGCTATTTATAGGCATATAGAGTAGTATCGCTTATAAAGAATTTATATTTTTAACATTGGGAGAATTTATAGCATTCCTAGTAACTAGTGGTTCATATAACCTCTCAAGGTATCAATATTTCTTCTGTTTCCACTCTTCATCTTACTCAGCAGTAGAATTCACATTTTTTCAATGCTGTTAGTTTGTGTGTGTAGAATTAATATGTATGGTAAGGAAAGAAACAAGTAGATGCAGAAGCAGAAAAGTAAGCTGCATCCAGGGAGTGCAAGAGCTTGAGGAAAACCCAAAAGAGATCATGGAATTTTTGTGAAGACCTTGAGGCAAAAGGCAGACAAATTGCCTTTTTCCTTCCCCCTATTTAAAAAAAACAAACAACAACAAACAAAACCCCAAGTGAAATTGCATTTTGGAGAATATCATACTAAACCAGAAGAAATTTTTCAGTGTTTTGCTCTGAGATTTAAAGTTGTTGAATTAATTTCTGATTTGAAAGGGCTGTTTGAGACAGAGCTGCTCAGAGGAGCAGAGGATGAGAATTCTTCCATTTCATCATGTGACAGAAATGAGCACCCTGTGTGACTCAAAAAATAATCTTATGGAACTGCATTCATTCCATGGTACTAAAAGTAGTCAGAACATGGTGCCTTTGCATTTTTACTGATAAGATAAACAAATGTGATATAGAAGCCTCTATCAGTCTGCAGGTCAGTATGGTGTGATATGAGGTGTCATTCCCACATACCCACTTTTCTGGCCATAACCACACTTTTTCTCAGTTCCCTGCTTGCTGGAAGTGCAACCCTAATAGGCTTTCATCAAGGGGCTTTGAGTTAGACAGCACATTACTACATTTCCCTTAGTCAAAATTAACTCTCAGGCGAGATTCTTGCCGCTGTTACCAGAAGTGGTGAATTGTTAGGTCATTATAGGAAGCCTTTTGGTTATTTTCTCAGCTGCCTGTTTTGCAGAGAAGAAATTCCCCCCAACGCTGCTTTCTGGGCCTGACTCTGTGGGGGAGGGATGTGCTCAATATTTTTCAACTGTCATTAATTTCTTAATTTTGCACAGAAAGATGTAAATGGGGTTTAAAAATACAACACATTGTATGCAGACAGTATATTTACTGAAGTATATCAACAGTGATTGATCCATGTCAGTACTAAGGGATAGCAAAAAGATGCTATAACATTTATCTGGTGGGATAATGGCCAATAATGGCCAAGTTTGCACTTGGGATATGCAATGTGAGTGGTCCATAAAAATTAGGACAACAACAGTTGTACGTGGGATGAAGTGGATCTTTCTGAAACTTGGTAGCAGTATTTCACACAGTGATAATTTTCAAAACTGAAATTTTTACTATATGCCTTCTAAAACAAAACATTTATTTCTTTTAATGCCCAGATTTCTCTTTCTAGCTTGGATTAAATAATATAATACAGCTGTAACCAGTTCTTTTTACCCAGTTGCTAAGTAATCTGTTTTTCCTCAAGATTACCTTTTTGAGAAAAAATGACAGGTAGCTTTAAATTTATGGATATTTGGCTGCAGAGCCAGAAACAGCAAGGTTCAAGCTCTCTTTCTTTTCTTTCTTTGAAACATCTGGCTCTTCTTTCATCTGTAAAATGCTACTGACTCCTCTTGCTCCGGAAAGAAAAGTTCAAGTGCAGAAGGACATGGAGAATTATTTTTCATGATCTGTTAATCTTCTATGTATAAACTATAGCCAAACCCTAGCAGTGAGGAAAAACCACCAAAAATTACCTATCAATGAGGTATCTTGAAATGAATCTCAAAATTTTCTTGAATAAGAAAAGAAAGTGAAGCAAAGCAGGAAATTAATGCAATCTAGACACTTAAACCCCAAAATCACAGAACAAAAAGATTTTTCACTCTGCCAAATGAGAAATCCCCAAACCTCCATAGAGTTGTTTCCATTTGTTGCTGCTGTTGGTTTGATATGGAAGACACTTGAGTACTACCTTATCTGGCCAAAAGGTACATTGTGGAACTGTGTCTATCTGCTTTATCTTGGTGAGGTTTGAAGACGCAAAAAAAAAAGGATCTCTTCTGTAGTTCTCAGGATGTTATAACTTAATTTTGCCCAGCCCAGAAGTCAATTTAGCAAATGGCACATGTAGCTCAAAATACCTAAATTTAAGATTATAGTCTTTGCTGCAAAAAGTAACATTTTCTAATCAGTTGGAAAAGAAGATGCCAGAGAGCAATTTCTCTCTTACAAAGTAGGAACCTTCAATAATACATTTTTAAGAGAGTAATTTGTTTAATCCTGGGAGACAGCTACAATAATCTAAGGTCATTTAAGTGAAAAGAAGCTGCAGAGAAAGTCAGAGCAGCGCCACCTGGGTCAGAACAGACATTTAAAGAAGTAGCGTGTTAATACTTAAAGAATTTATTCATGCATTTTTTATAACTTCTAGCTTTTGTAGTTGAATGTAATGAATGGATCTCCAAGAGGTTGAGTCATCATGCCCGTAGCTGATGCCAGCTTCCAGGCATTAACTTTAATTATTGATGCTTTCCCTAATAGACCTGATGGCACATTTTTAAAGTAAAGGTTCTGTCTTACTAAAGGCATGCCCTGCTGCTGGGCACACTGGCTGTCCCTGGCAGAGGTAAGTGTGGAGCTTCCACTTGATTTATAAATTACAGCTTTCTTTCTCAGTTCTTGTTCTTTAATTACTCGGCGCAGTGCTTTCACCTCTAGGCGAGGTTGTCTTTGAAGAACATCATAACTAGAGAAGCAAACCAAGTGTGAAGTCTTTGAGGGGTCTTTCAAAACCTGTGAAGTCGCTTCAGAAGGCAGCATGGTGCTGTGTTTGGGGTTTCATGAGGATATTGAGCAGCAGGTTCCAGCCTGACGTATGTACCCCAAGAATTTTCAATGACAATGGTTCGTGTGGTGGCAATGTTTTACTGCATCTTCAGTATATGTTTCAGCAGATTTTTTTAAACCATATCTTTTTAGGCAGGGTGTTCCTGTCATTAGATATCAAAAATGGGCAGTGAAAGGTGCAAGAGTTAGATTTAGAGGTAAATTTTTGAGTTAAAGAATTCCTGGCATGAGTTGAAAACAAAGGTATCTTAATTTATAATTTTATAATTTTACTTAAATCAGTGCAAACCCATCTATAAATCCTCTGTTCTTCACCAGCAGAAGTGCAAAGGTGAGAAAACGATGATGCAGGGTTCTTTCTGGGTCTCAGTAAGAAATGCCTGACAATAAATTACTTAATAAAATAGCTCTTTAATAAGTCATAATACAGAGAGGAATATAGATGCTGGGCACTCTGCATTCGTGCAGCATCTGACAGGCTCTGGATGGATTTTCCCACAGCATGCCATGGAGATCCCCTCCATGGAGAGAGGATCCTTCTTTCTAGACATTTGAGCTATTATGTACTTTTCTTACAAGAAAACAACTCTATTCATAAGGAGTGTTCACGTGAGAACTTCTTCCTGCACTTTTAGAGAAAGGCAAGGCCGCGCAGGCGGTGCAATCGCCGGTATGGAGTTGGAGCTGCCCCCAAGCTCCAGGGTTGCGGTGAGGTAGCTGAGGTTGTCCCTGTGGCCAAGGGGTACGTGAGCCCATTCCAGCCTGAAGGCCATGCAGCAGGTTCACTACCTAATCAGATTTGCTGTTGTGTGGACCACTAACTCCTGGATGTGGAGTGGACTCCTGGCCAGGGTGGATACACCCTCCTGACTGGGATAGATCCTCCAGAGAAGCTTGAACAAAAAGGGCTTGGTTTATGGCATGGACTGGTGCACAGAGGATTGTCCACCTTTCTCACCCTTCTTATTCCAGTGGGGATATTGGCCTCGCACAATTTTAGTGGTTAAGAGATAGAAAATTAATTTAAACAAGGTATGCTGTGAGTTCTCACACTGTGTTATGAGTTGTATTTGTTACTTGTTAAGCACTGACTATTGTCTAAGAGACAGATGCTGACCCGATGAGCTTACAGTCTAAATTAAATTAGCTCATAATACAAAACGAGTAAGACATTACAGAAGTCAGTATGTACGCACAGAATATGTAGAAATCATGAGAATGTTGGGTTTCTTTTGAAAAAAATCTATAAGGATAAGAGGTAGATTCATGGGTAAATATGATACACTGAAGAAGAAGCAGCATGGCCTTTGTAAAGGTAAATCCTGCCCCATGGAACTTTTGGGGCTCCTTGGAGGGGTCAGTAGGTACATGGATAATCATAATCTAGCTGAGGTAATCCTGGCTTTCCAAAGGCTTTTGATGCACACACCTAGGAGTAAAGTTTGTGAAAGTATTTGGGGTTTAAATATGCATTTTGAAAATTCTGCTAAGTACCTGCTTACATCTTCAAGTCCCTAAATACTGTCAAAGAACTGGCTTTATTATTTTACAGTATCATCCTCTTTGAACAACCAACATTAAAACTAATCAACACACCCCAGGAACCTGACACCAGCTTGTCTATCATTAGATTTACTGGTATTTGTTTCTTATTCTGCACTTTTCTCTAGAGTCATAGCTTTAAATTTTTTTTCTTGCAGGGTTTCAGGCATATTTTTGCAGATTCACTATATGAAAGTACTGCAACAATGTGCAAAATACGCAGGTAAAGTTTTCTTTAAATAGCTGACTTAAATAAGACAATTGGATTTGACTATAACACTGCCAGGTATTACCAATAAGATGATCTATCTGTCTTTGTTCACGTTCTTTGGATTTTATTTAGCTTCATTGACAATCAGTTCTAAACTGATTGTCTACTGATACTAACTGGAGCCCTCCAGTTGACTTTTGGGTTTTGCATCAGGTCCTAATGAACAGACACCTGCAGAGTGCTGCTAAATATTCTCATATAGTGAGCAACATTAAGCTCTAATGTAACTGTGTACCTTTCATAGAGATACTGCGAATAAATTCTCTTGTGGCTTTAAAAACAGTATTGATTTCACGAGAAATATGTCTGATTTGGAAAATGGAGATAAAAGGCAAAGTAGTGAAACATGCGCCAATTAAATGGTAAGTATAATAACAAAACATGAAAGAGAAATATAAGAGAGAAAACAATAGAGATTTTTTAAAAGTGTTGTAATTTTATGTTATGCTTGTCTATTGTACTTGCTTCTTATATCAATCACTTTTTCAAAAAATGTCTTTGTGTCAATATCATGGTACTTGGCTTTCAGATATAAATGAAAGCAAACAATAGCCATGAACTGAGGCTTAATGCATGACACCCAGGGGCACATTCAGTAGTAGTTTAATAGTTTAAACTGCACTGCTGGCTGGTTGCAAATAAATTTAAATGGGTAGACTAGGTCCAATTTACAAACATCAGTCACATCTAACAATTAAAATTTTATTTAATTGCAGTGTGATTAAACTGGTACAAACAATTGGAAGAGAAACTTTTATTCATTCTTATGCCTCTAAAGTTACGAAAAGAAAAGCCAGTTTTAAACTGAATGAAGGTTGCCAAGACAACACTTCATATTTTTATCAGATAAAAATCCCGATTCTAGTTTCCCATAGAGCACAAAGTAGATGTAAAAAGCAGATCTGCACTGACCTACACTCAGAAGACTTCAAAACTGGCTGTATTAATATTAAGCCTGTTGGTTCCTATTTTCCAACTGATGCTACCACTTTAGTCTCTACTTTCTTCTACTGGTTGTGTGAGGGACTCTCAGTTATTAACAGCACTTCTTATTTTTATAATAATTTTATGGCAAAACTACTTTTTTTTTTCCTGTTACCTCAATACAATCCACCACATGTGCCCTGTTCCTCTGTTCTTCTACCTGGGTCTGTGTGCTCTTTTTTTATGGTAAACATCTCAACCACATCATAGCATTGTAAGTGGAGCAGTACTTAAGATTTCCCACTCTTCATGTTCCTGGGTGCATCCCAAAGGATGGTGACATTAGCCAGAGGTGCCCATGGAAGTGTGGCACCAAGAAGCATGTGTTTTAACACACAAGAAATACATGGACTCCAATTCTAAATACTCCAACTCTGAATAAAAAAAGCATCTCAGAAAAGTACATGTCTAATCTACAGTAAGTAATTATTCTATCTACTTGCTAGTTGGGCTCAGGCTCCTTACAGTGTCTAAACATGTTGTGGGGTTCCCAGCAGGCGAGTGGTTTTCTTCCACAAAGTTGCAGTTGTTAATTAGGCAGCTGGTGACACCTGGTGCCGAGGTAACCGAAAGGATTTCCCTTTCAGGAAATGAAAGGGAATGAAACATGGTGTCTGGTTCCTAATGAGTAGGTGCTGGAAAGAGGCTGGTGGCTGGGATGATCCTTCAGGGGTAATGGCTTCAAGCTGCACCAGGGGAGGTTCAGGTTAGATATTAGGAAATATTTCTTTACTGAAAGGGTTGTCAGGCCTTGGAATGGGCTGCCCAGGCACCATCCCTGGAGGTATTCAAGAGACGAGTGGACATGGTGCTCAGGGATATGGATTAGTGTTGGGTTGGTGTTGTTGGGTGTGGTGTGAGGGGGGTGTTTTTGTTTGGTTGTGGTTGGTTTTGCTTTTGTTTTGCGTTGTTGTATTTTTTTTTTATTGGTTGGACTAGATGATCTTAAAAGGTCCCTTCCAACCTAGGTGATTCTGTGATTCCATTACAGAGTGTAAGCACGCCCTGCTGGGAGGGTCCCCGCTAACTTTTTATTTGCTTTATATATGTGGCTAAGTTTGGGATGCAATGTCTTGTAAACTGTGAAAGGAAATATCCCCTTTCCCCACCCCCTGCAATAGTAATAAATATTTAATTATCACTCTGCTTGTACTTCTTTGTAGAAAACAGGGTAAATCCCATTATTTTAAGTCAATTTAATTGTTTTGAAATAACGCTGTGAAAGTGAACAAAAATTAGCTTTTACTTCAATGAACCTGAAACATTCAAATTGAGGCAAAGGTGTTAAGTAGCTGCCCAAGAGACACATTGGGAACCAGTGTTGGTGCAGATTAAAGCCCATGAGAACCCTTGATCTCCCACAGCGAATTTTTATCTACCTTCACCTGGCAGGCAAATTATTTCAGAAAAAAAAACCCTAAACCAATAACCAAAAAGGCAATGAGGGTGCAAATGTCCAGCAGATGGTGCTGGGTGATAGCTAGTGATAGCTAGTGGTCCCAGGCTCAGACAGGGAAAGAAAAAAAAAACACACTGACTTTGTGATATCCTCTTAAAAAGGATTACTGATAAAATTATCGTGTAGTTGGAGCAGGAACCAAAATAATTGCTGAAATGAATTTTTTTTTTCTTAGATTTGGTATGGTATTTTATAAGTAAATAATTCCATCTTCTGTGTTTTTTCCCTGTTGTCACAATTCTAGTGAAAGTAGATGTAAAAAAATAAAAACTCTGTTAAATAATATTTAAAAAATATATTTACACATCATATAAGCACAAAATAATCTATATTTATGATTACATCCCACCTCTAACAACTGCAGTTATGTACTCATACTTCAGTAGGAGGCAGTTTCTTTCAAAAAAATGTGGCTCATACATGTTTGTATAAATTTCTCACATGATTTAAGCATTAGTCATTTCAGTATGATAACTTGGACTTGTTAAATCCTAATGACTTTGTAATTTCATACAGATATTTGTGCTGACAGCAGAAACCACTGTTGCTGCTGAAAGAAATCTGGTGTAATATCTGATGTTGGCATGAACCTTTTAATGTTGCATTTTGTAGGTGACTCGTGATAGATGAATGATGGTGACTCATGTGGCACGTGCTACAGCAACCTTACAAAGATGTGAATCAAAAATGAAAGGCTTGTGGCTTCATAGCCTGGTGAAAATGAAAGGATGCTCTCCAGACTCTTCTGGGGAAATAACCATTCCATGATAGCTCCACAGATGTAAATACAACCCGCCTCCAGAGTTTTAAGTGGAGATAACCTCAAAAACCCATTGAGGCACGTTTCTCATCTTCTGCTTGTACTTTTTAGTCCATCAATCTCCCTTATGTTGGACAGGTTTTGCTGTGGATTTTGAGGAGCTCTTACCGACCTGTGTGAGACCAAGACCTCTTCTGATTCATCCAGCGCCATGTTACCTGCCCAAGAGCTGAGCACCCTTTGGAGGGCAGTTGCCAGACAAGCTTTGCCCATGGCAATGCTGAAGGGGGCAGAAAGCCCCTTCCTGGGTTGCACGGTCTCGGACAACTTGGATTGACTGAGTTAATGCTAAGGGCACAACCAAGACAAAAGATGTTGGGAGAAAGCAAAGAGAAACTGAATTAATTAGTGACTTGGATACAATTTTTTATGTTTTTGTTATAGTACACAGACAGACATGGAGGACAGGCAGGGCATTTTCAGAGGTTGTTGCTGTGTCCCAGGAAGCAGCAAAGCTGGAAGTGTTGCAGCTTTATGGTGGATAGCCAACTGACCATGAAATCCCAATGCAACCTGCTGAGCAAGCAGCAGAGGAGCTAATATTAATCTATGGGGGTGTAAAAAAGAGGAATATCAAGTAAGACCTGAGTCAAAGAATAGCACTGAAAATTTGGGAAGATTGAAAGAGCTGCAGAAATGGTTAAAGACTAGCAAAACCAATTCTGCATGCTGTTGTCTGAAATAACAGGAGGGTAGGACTCCCCAGGGACATGAAGAAATGAGATGAGCCTTCAAAACTATAGTCTGAGACAGTGATCTGGCTCAGGCTGGCTTCCTGCAGAGGGTTTGGTCCCTCTGTGCACTAACCTCTGTGCGGTGGTCCATGGTGCAGCTAATCTCCACCTGGACAAACAGGGGTCAGGCAGGTCTGAGCTGACCTCATGAGACATCCCAGTCACCAGAGACTGAAACTACACAAATTCAAGTAAAAACACCATGTGTTTCTAAAAATTGAGGGCTACTAGCCATCGAAACCACCTCCTTGAGCTTACTTCTCTGCCAGTAGAAACACTGGTATCAGAAGTAGACTTTTTATTTTTCTTCTTAAAGATAAGTGTCAATTGAGGCAGGAATTAATTTCTCCTGGTTTCTCCATGTGGGTGTTTTTCTATTGCAGCTTCTGCTCATTATGAAAAAACCAATAAAAGCATGTTAGGTAATTATTTGAAAATTTAAAATATTTGCTCTGCAATTCGTTTCTTAATGAAAAAGGCTTTGCTTTCAGAAAATTAGTGTGATTACTGTTTTACTAGCTATAGACAATGAGTGCAATAAGTAGACAGTTATATTCTCAACACAATATCTGTTTAGCATTAAATTTATTCTACTGTGTTTATGCTAAGATTTTTATATTGTACTGTTTTGTTTATATATATTAAAGTGTAAGGCTTCCTGCAATAGGAACTCTGTGAAACCTCATCTGGTCCGAGGGATCAGAATGCAAGCTTAACATCGACTTTGAGCAGATATCCGTGTATCCTTGAAGAGACCTGAGAGTCCAGAGAAGAAGGGAGTCCACAAGATTAAGGAGCTGTCAGACTGCCAGCAGAGGAAAGGTACCGAAGTTGCAGCAGGGAACAAAGAAGGAAAAAGTTATCCAATCATGAACAGTTGGTCTTTGAGTGAACCAATTATACGTGGACACATGTTTCTAAGAAAGATATAAAAGAGCTTGTTAAGACAATAAAGTTGGATCTTTTGGGCTTTGGCTCACAAAATTGTGTGTGTGTCTCGTCTATGTGTGTGTGTGTGTGTCATCCATCTCAACGACAACAGGAACTTTAACAACTTTAAGAAATATTATATTAAGAAAACAATATCTCATATGATTGTTATGTTATCCTGTCCACTTATTTTTAGTAATTTGGACCAGATGATTTAAGATGGGATAAATTTAAGTGTAGAAAGCCTTGACTGTATGCATAGGCAGAAATCCACCTCTGCTTGACCAAGGCCAAGCACCATTCCCTGGTAAATACACAGCCATTGACTACATTTTCTCTCTGAAGAACCTCAGTGATTGATTTCACAGTGAATCACTTTGAAGTGTTCAAGCTAACAGTATCCATGAAAAAGTTATGACGTCTGGCACATTTAGCCTTAATGAGCCCGTCGAGAGGCATTGACGTAGGAACTTGTACTTCCAACCCAACACACCCTCGGTGTTGCTCTATCGTGTTCTTGCTCTGAAGGATGGTGGCTGCCCGTGACAGCACATCCCTGGGCCTGAGTTCATCTCTCCCTTGCAGACGCTGTTGGCGCTAATGCGGTTACGTGGCTTCTGGACTGCAGTTTGCAGGCAGCTGGCTTGAAGCGTGGGCAGAGCAAACACACAGTTACATCCATCTGGATAGATTTGTGGTACCAAGAGGGGAGGCACCAGAACAGCCTTCCAGCAGCAGCAAGTGTGCTCAAGTTGTCCTGTCTTGCCCCCCCCCCCCCCCCCCCCCCCCCCCCCCCATCCGACTTTGCTGTGATTCATATGAAACCTGTTGAGTTGGTGACTGGAATTATACAATATCGCTTCCTGATCTTGATGATGGAAGATGTCCCCTGTCTTTTCTCCTACAGAAATTTTTCCTATGACGTAGCCAAAGTCAGCGGGTTCACATGCAGTGAGGAGAAAGCCTTGGCATTTTGGATGTCACCAGTGTATGTCACTGATTCCCTGCTGCATGATCAAACACAGGCTTTGAGCATCCTGATGCCTTGCTGGAAGTTAGGAAGCTTTGGGCTTATCAAGGATGTGCAAAGCTCCAAATAGATGCAGTTACACAACTAATTGAATAA
The DNA here is from genome assembly GCA_004320125.1 of Scolopax mira. Classification (NCBI taxonomy): domain Eukaryota; kingdom Metazoa; phylum Chordata; class Aves; order Charadriiformes; family Scolopacidae; genus Scolopax; species Scolopax mira. The sequence continues at coordinate 48,879 of BJBW01003465.1, forward strand.
AATGGGTATTATTTCATTTCTGTATTACAGAAGAAACTGGGGGTAAGCACGTGTGTTCGTATGTGTGTGAGAAAGAACATGAATTTTGCAGCAAAGCTATGACTCAAGGCACTTTAAATTCCCCTGGTCTGCTTACTACCAAACTGGCCACGGAAGTCAAAACACAAAATTACTTCAATTCAGAAGTCTGGCAGGCATAATGGCCTCCTCTAGGGTTTTCACTGCATCCCGTTTCCATGGCCTCTGAAGGGTCACACTCTCTCTGCATGCTGTTTAGAAAGTCTTCTCCATGCTTTACGCCAAAGCAAGAAGCTTCCCTGTCTTCCTATTCCACTCTCCTCCGTATTTTAGTCTTGCTTTTGGGAGAGAACAGAATGACCAGAAGGGAGGGAAGTTTTTCTCACCCAGCATTACTGAGTTTCTGATGATGGCACCTTGAAAAACCTTACAGGCTCCCTCTTCTTCCTCCAATTCGCCACTATCGCCCCCAAAGTTTCCCTTTTTAGCTTACACATGAGGAGGAGATTGCTATGGCATCAACCTTTGATGATTCCCTTTTGTTCTAAAGGCCCTTACGTGCTGGCATGAAGGTGAAGTCGTTTATGAGGCATGACACCAAGAAAATTATCAGATTGAGTTGTCATCGCTTTGCAAAGCAATACAATATTGCTTAGTTAATCAGCAGATGTATCATGAAATTAGACTTCATAAAGCATTTAGCAGGACATTTCTAATGTTATTCCATATTTTTCTAATCTTTACAGGGAGATTTTCTTCCTTTCCCTGGGTCCAATTTAATTTAGAACAAAAATAGTCTGGATTTTGCAGGACAGAAGCCCTAAAAAATTAAATTTTTAGGGCTTCTGGATATTAAAAAAAATTGAATCAGGCACCTTATGAGTGCATATGAGTACATTTGTCCTTCCTTTACAGATCTCCATAAATTTGCCATATGACAGTATAATTTCCAGATACTGCTGCTTGGTCGGAAAAGAGTAGATTACATGGAAAACCAACATAGATAATTATTAGCATCCAGTATTTTAGTGTGACAACTTTATATAACTTTAATTATAATAAAATTGATAGGTTTCGCAAATGCTGGCAGAGGAGCAAATTATGTTGGGCACACAAATTTTCTGCTGTCATCTCCCCCGTTCTTGGTCTCATTTTCCCACTGCCAACTGCATCCTGGGCTGCATCAAAAGCAGTGTGGCCAGCAGGTCCAGAGAGATGATTCTGCCCCTCTGCTCCGCTCTGGTGAGACCCTTCTTCCTTCTCACTTTAGGGTCTGCTTGGCATCATTTCAATACACTTTGTACACCTTGCTTTTTTTCATTGGTTTCTATGGTGTGGCTTATAAGTTGGGTGCTTGGTTTCCCTCCTCCAGGCTGCATTTTTTATCCTACTACAGAAGAGCCAGAAGTTGGCTCTTCACAGAATAGCCCCTTGTCATCACTACCTGGTAGTTACAGAAATACATAAATCTTGCACCACACACTCCTACAAAGTGAAGCAAAAGCTAAACCAAAGTAGGTTATAGTTACCTGCTCATTAGATAAATGCAGCTACAATTAGACAAGGTAAAACACAGCCCCAGGTGGGCCGAGATGAGTCCGGACAAAGCCAGGAGGGTCTGGAGGTGGGTGCAAACCCCTCTCACATCTCTGAGTGAAAGCAAACTGAAGGTTCTGCCTCTGCATTTCAAGCCCAGTTTTCACATTTTACTTGCTTTATGTATTATGGAAGGACATGAAGATCCCAATTAAAAAGAGTAATTCCATTCTATTTCAGTAAAAATCTAATTTCATCCAAAGACTTCAGAGCAGAGTAGGAGGTTTATTAACAAGCATAAAACCCCATTTTTTTTTCCAACAGGAGATTCACAGCGCCCTTTTCAGAAAAAAAAAAGAAAGAGATTTTCTCATTCACTCTTCCCTGTGGAGTTATTACAGACCCTTGCTAGTAAAATGTAGCGTAACCAAATATTAAAAAAGAATACTTTTTTCTTGAAACAGTACGGAGAATTTGTTAATAACTAGGTGCAAATGTAGCCAGGTCTATTAGCTCAGGAAATCATTGCTTTACAGCATTATTAGTGTATTTATCTGCCTTGATATGACACCATTATATTGCTAGCACTTTCCTGGATTTATACTGCAGGCTCTAGCTTTCCAAAAGCTGCTCCTGATTTACATTGCTCTTAAAAACCCCACCTATAACTAGAACATGTAACGCACAGCTTCTAGCAGTGCCACACAAGTGAGCAGTGGTGTGTATCTACTCACTTCAAATTTCTCCACAAACTGGAAAATATGTTGAAAAATAGAGTTTTCAAGTCAGCTTTTTTGCTGTTTGCAAAGCGTAAATTCCCTCCACTTCAATGGTGTGGCATCACTCTAAGACATTTCATAGATTTGCTTTCAAGAATTTGTATTTTCTCTGCTTTCTTTAGGACAGGGACAAGAGTTATCCCAGAGTGGTCGCTGTAACATCAGTTAGTATATTAAAGATACCTGCTTTCCAGGCTCTGAAGAGGGTCTGTGAGATGGAGCTTTTCATGTGGGGGGATTTTCAGGGCAACCTTTTGTCTTGATCTCAAGAAGCACCCTTTTACTTAATGTCTGGGTGCCTTCTGCCAAGCACAGCCCCAGGGTAGGGTCCTCACCATCTCCACACACCAAAGTGTGAATTTAATACCCAAACACAAGTGGAGGGCTCTGGACTGGGAACAGGGCAGGAGGGAATGGAGAGAGGAGAAGCGTGGTGAGTTTCCTGCTCACCTTTCAGGCTTGATAATGAATTACCCACTATTTTAAGGCACTAGAGACTCATCAAAACCTATGCTTGCCTGTTCTGTTCCTGGGTGGACTTGTTAAATTGTGGCTTTTGTTTTATAATAGACCTAAAGCTCCTGCAGTTATGAGGAATATTTATGATCCATGGTGCATGTATCCATGGTGATTGGATATTCCCCTTCCTTCTGTCTCTCTTTTTTCCCCTGCACAATTAACTGTTGCATTGTTGTTATTGCGAGGAATATATAGATTATGATCTATATAATCTACGTGAGCCCTTCAATCATACCTATTGAACCATAATTTTGATGCTCACCTAGACAGTAGGAGATACCGGTTTAAACTTTCTTAGGCTGAAATGATCTCCCCCATTTCCACATTGGTGCTTGCCCATCAAGCAGCTGCTGCACAGCTCTGTGTAGTCAGGATGCAGATCTTTGCTCTTCTGTCCAAAAGCAAAACCACAGGTACTTAGGAGCAGTGTCAGCACATGGCCAGATCTTGCTACTTAGACCTGAAGCACTCGCTGAAAACTGGAAGTAGATTTAACGTCTCAGTAATCAATCATCAGAGGTTTGTTAACTATGAAGAGTCTTTCAAGGCTGGAAAGATGATTGATGTTACCTCAAGAGCCATCTGGGAAGCACTGTAGATTTCTAGAGCCAAGACTTATGGCTAAGATTTCATATTTTGATTAAAGGCTGATTAAAGCGCCCAGAGGATGTGAAAGGGAGAGCATTTTCCTCTAACATAAACGTTCTGGGTAATCAGAGAAATTTAGAATGTATTGCTGGTACTTGAATTCTAATACCGTAACTAATACTGTACCTTTATTTTGCTCTTCATTTTATTTGTTGAAAAAAATTATACATATTCCTTAAAATAGAACTGTACAAACACCTGCAATCACCAGGTGAATTCCTACAGCTCACAGAGCAGACTCTCTCATGCAATTTTTTAGACAGGAAAATCAAATACAAATCAGAAAGTTTTGTGTTGTTAAAATTAGCAGTAGAGTGTTAGCTTGACCTTCTTGCATGTTGCTGCATAAATATTCATAAAAGGCATAATTATAATGAATATGTTTTAATAAGCTCTAGCCTGTTACTAATGTGATTGATGAGTTTGATTGATTTGAGCAGGAAGCTGGTCCGGTCCAGTATTGGTAAAATAATGGCTCTTTATTATGATTTTTTTTTATTTGTTTCTTTAGCTATGTAGCACTGATGTTATGCAGATAGTGAAAGTGCCTAAATGCAGAGAGTCACAGATAGTGCAAGTGCCTAAAAAATAATATTAAACAAGCAGTATTGAAGCTTATTTTAGGTTGGTATGGAAGAATCTTAAGTGTGCTAAAGTTGCTAATAAATCTTTAGCCGAAACTGAACAAACACAGATTTTTGGAAAAGAAAAACTTGACTACTGAAGTCACACAATTCTTTGGAATTAATCACACTAATTTTTTTTTCCTTGAATGTACTTATCCTATCCTGGTGTTCAAGCTGCAATGTTACACCATATGAAATAGAGACATCATGCCAAATTGAAAAACTTATGCAAGAATTTATTTTATTAGAAGGGAATTAAACAAGTCAGAGAAAATGAATCATTTCCTAAATTAATTAATATATCACTTACTAACTGTCATTAAAACCTTGTTAAGTTGATTCAGTGGCAAAGCTAATTAAGAAGATATATGTGCTTCTAAAAACTAATGAATATTTTAAACCTTTCATGTCTGTCTCAATGGGTTTATCAGAATTGGGCAGCCTCGTGTCATCCTCTGCTGGCCAGGGGAGCCTTTGGTGACCCAGCCTGTCATGGTAATGAGGCATCGCTGGCAGATCTAAGGGCAGGCAGCTCTTCTGGGAAGAGACAGCTCTGTCGGGAAGCCAAAGGATGAAGGTAGAACTTCTGAGGGAGGGCAGCTCTTCCTCATCACCAGCACATGGCTGAAGGCAGAGACTTGTAATAAGTCTATTGACTTAAATGCAATTATGAAGCTAAGGAAACAGTAGAAGTCTCATCTCCCTACTTCCCTATGTAAAATGTTCTTCTGAGAGGATTTTCTCTGCTGCCAGCAACATTTTCAACTGGCATGTTTTCATATGAGAAGCAAATTCCTCTCGTGTGCCCAGCCTTATGCCCTCTGATCGCCTTATAAAATATTTCCTTCACCTGTCAAACTGCAGAGTTTCATTTGGGATGTTTTTTCAGCAATGTAAGTGGAGATTTTACTTTGATAAACTCTCTATGTGGTCATTTTCACATATGCAAACTACTTTAGAAACACAAAAATAAGTGTAACTGGCAAGGTCTCATGTCTACTGTTGCAGTGTAGTCATGTAGAAATAACGCAACTCCTAAAACAGACTTTTCTACAATAATTTAAAATCACATTCCACTACTATTCCCTTCATCTCTTTCTCCTCCAGAGCTTCTCTCCAGAGTTCTCCTCTGCAATTAACTGCAGTTGAAGCTACAGTAGCTTCTCTTTAAACCCTGCCTAAGTTTGGCTGGCAAAATTGATGTGGCCTTGAAATCTGGCAGCTCGGGGGAATATATTTAATTTTTCTATCGTTTCAAACCAAAGTGATTGCTCTAATCTTATCAGCAAAATGTCTGCACAGGATATAGATAATAATCTAATTTAATTTTACTTTAACCTGTCTCTAAATGCATACTTGTTCCTTGCAGATTTCATTAAGATCGAAATGAACCCACCATTTCTCAGACAGAAGAAAATATTCTGAGTGGTTGTTACTTCACCTTTCCTATCTCTTGATTACAGATATGCAATGCAAAATTGTCAATTCTCTGATTGGGGTTAGTTATAATTCTGCATCTGATATTTGTGGTAAATAAGGATAAGTGGTGGCAAATGCACATGCAAATTTAAGCAGTCTTTGACATCGACAATGCATGGGAATATCTAGGAAAAAAAATTGTATTGCTTAGAAACGGACTGGGACCAACTGGCCAGGCCGGCAGCAACCTCTCAGTCCACTCTGCTACCGCTTCTAGCTGCCAAAATGGGGGCCTTAAAATAGTCCCATTGTGCCGGGAATTGCCCATTTCAGAAATTATCTTCCTGCTTATTCTCTCACTCGTTCCAGTTGTGAATCCCCTAGGAACCACAGGCTGAGCCGCTGTGTCTAGGAGAACGACAGCCACCAGGCAATTAACCCCTTTGCCCTCTGCTGTTCAGCCTGTGTCTGACACTACCTTAATTATTTATGTTTCGTGTACTAATTGCAGACGTCAGCACTGCTCAGCATAACACATCACATCTTAGAACTTCCACAGAGGGCACAAACACCAGGGCTTGAACGCACAGGTGAGCTGGATAACCTTCACCCCGGGTGAGACGCGTAAATGGAATCATTCTTAACGGGGAAAAAAAAATAATTAAGGTGAGTTTTCAAGGAAAAAACTGCTATTCGAGTCCTGACATGCTGCCAGCTCAGAGAAACAGGTGATCTTATACACGTCTGAGATGGTCAGCTCTTGCCTTCTGACATGTATGCACAGATAGCAGCTGTCACCAGTAAGAAGCACATCTACGGTCAATTGTCTTTCTCCTTTGTTCTACTGCCCCTTAAAGCCTTTATAATATTTACATGAAGTAATGCAGCAGTAATTTCATAATAATATTTTCATAATTTAACACCTAACTCAAGACAAAACCTGTATTTAAACTTGTATTAAAGTTGTGTTTTAAAATTCTCTTGTGCTCATTTGCCTGCCTAGTTTTGAACAATCCTGAGAATGTGGGAATGTTGAAAATACTGGAACTATTTTATTTTCCAGGAAGTTAAACTGATGGCATTTGTTAGCTAGAAACAATAATAAAATACATGATATTTTTGTTAGATTAGAGCATTTGGGTTGTTTGCAAAACTTGGGGTTGGTAATTTAGCACAAGTTGTCATAATGATAGATTGAACCGAGACATGTAGCAATGCAAGTTTGATGTCAGTGATTTACATGGTCGGTAAGAATCAGACTCGCAAAAGTATTAATCAGCAGAGTCAGTAAATGTCTAGAAAAAGCCTAAAGCAGATAAATCACTTTTCAAGACACATGAGCAGTTGGGAACATTCCCCCAGGAGGTATTTCTGAGCATCATACAATCTTCATTTTGCTATTGCTTGATGAAGTTGAAACAACTTTGATTTTAGCAATAACAAATATTAGGGGAAAAAAATAAAAATTAAGAATGTAAGTGTCCAGGGGAGTCTGCCTGGAGGCTTGCTCAGCCCAGCAACCACAAACCAGCTGTGAACTGGGACTTCTGGATTCCTGTTGTACCAGTCTGCCTACCTTCATCTACCTTGGAGGCACCTCTTTCCTCCTCTGTGCTGTGGATAAATAACCCCTCAGCCAATTAATGTAGGAAGGGAAATTAGGAACCATCCTACTTCAAAACAACACTTTCTTTCTTTTCACTCCATCTAGCATTATCTTATCCTACCTCTGCAGGGAGCCGTGATGACTCCCTAACCACAACATTTACGTAAAGTTCCTTGTGGTGGTGGTTTAACATCTCAGATTTTCCATGCGCAGTTTGAGATTTCTGGAATGCAGGGTACTGGATTTCTGAGTTATTTGCTACTTGGCAGGTAAAAATTATTTTACAATTGTATCCTGTTTACTATTTCATATTGTCAGATGTAAAACATTATGTGTCTTGTACCCTGTGTCTTCACTGACTCTAGCATCCTCAAACCAAAATCCTTAGGTTCATAACTCTATATGTTACGACTTACTTCAAAGCAGTACCGTGGGGGTCTGCTTCGGGCAATCGCTGGGCTGTCCTGCCAGAGTAAATTGTTAGCACTAATTGGGAGTGAATGTGACTTGCTGAGGTCAGCAACATTTGAGGTAGATCAGGATTTGACCAGAAGTAGTTTGCTGAAATCACTGTAAATGAACCTCGAGAAACATAGAAGCTGTAAACTGTGATGTCTACGTATGAAATATGAGTAAAAGAGTGGATTTTGTCCCAGCGCATCCGTGCTACATGAAAATGCTCATAAAATATCAGTAACTGGAAATAGAAGCAATTTCTTCCAATATAAGAAGTGAATATTTCTGGGGGGAACAAAAAAAGAAAGACTTGTTTGGCTGTTTGGGAGAACACAAACTGAAGGGGGTTGGGAGTTTGATGGTACTGATGCTATCAGTCCCAATAATAATGCAATGAAAATGGGAATCATTACAAAATGCGTGTAGAGGTTGCCATTTGCAAGGAAATATCTTCAGAACTGGCCAGTCCTACCAAGCCATCCCACATCTTGTGGGATGCAAAGACACCAGGAGACCTTGCAAGACATGATCCAAAATACTTCTGCACTGGTGTTCACACACTGGACTGGACTGTCATGGGGTGACCAAATAGGACCTGTTGTAATAAATGTAATAAATGGATGCCAGACTTGGTGGAGAGCTGACCTTTGAGGTGTGTGCTTTAGCATTCTTTTTACCTCAAGTACAGACACTAACTTTTCTTGTTCTAGGTGGAAAAATGCTTTGATTCATTTTGTTTGTGCATCTTGGCTGTCTTAAGCACTTCACTTTGAAAGATATGAGAGATAACCAAGGAGTTTATGCACCACTCTGTGAAAGTTCTTTTCATTCTCATGTTGAGCCTATGGTCAGCCCACTTCAGCTCTCATCTGTATTAATACCATGGGTTAGGCTTTAACAATTATGCAGAGTGAAGAAAAAAAAGGATTTCATAAAATTAAAAAGATTTTTCAAACCTTTAGGCCAATCCTGTAATTGGAGGGACTATTCACTTCTCTCCTGTGTAAGCCAAGAACCAAGGAAAGGAAAGCCTGTGAACAGGTCCTGGTTCCTGCATGTGGCTATTCTTGGGGCTACCCCACGGGATTGATCACAGTAGAGACAACTAGTACATAATTCAGCAAGAGGACAGAGGTTATTTTAAAAAAAAACACCTACAACAAAAGATGAACAGTTCCCACATGTCATGTGATTGTCATGTATCCCAAGATCTGGGCGGTATAATTAGCTGGAAGAATGACAGAACAAGACACTGAAAAACCATCTCCTGACAACTACAGCAGTGAGCTTGTGGCATATGACCCGAAACCCAACGGAGTCCAGAGCTCCTTGTAGGTGATTCTGGAAATGAGATGCAATCCTCTGGTGTTGGCTCATTCGTGAGCAAACCCTGGCCCTGCTTTCCCCTTTATTTGCTGAAATGTGTAAACTATGGGACTTATTCTGTGCGCTTAAGCAAATACATTGTTCCATTGTTTGGTGGCTTTTTGCCGTTTTTGCCCCTCAGATGCAGTCTGTAGGTTCAGGTTGTGTTTGCAAGCTTGGCTTTAAGTAAGGACAAGGCATCCTCCAGCTCAGGGTGGAAGAGGTTTCTGGTCCATCACAATGAAGATTCAGCCCTCCAACACAGAGGAGGGCTGAATCCTTCACTGCAGCAATCCAAACCCTGCCCCAAGCCATGGTCGATAGAAGTACTGATTTGCTGAGGAATTATATAGCAACATCAGCTCTCAAAATTGTATTTGTCTTCTAAAAGAACCTTGGAAAACTTGTCTGCCTGTTTATTTTGCTGCAAAATATCTTTTTTCTCTCTCGGGACACAGTACTGCAGATCCAAAAAGTTAAGGTACTGGTTAAATGAGATTGTTTGTCTTCATGTACTGCCAGTCACAGTTTGAACTAAGTTTTGATTTTTGGACAAAATTTCTCTCCTTATTTACACTTTCATTTCTGCTAAAGCCAGAGGTGAATGTTTTCAAACGCATTATATCCGGAATGAATGTAGTGAAACAGGTTAAATTTGCAGGAAGAGAAAAGAACAAAAGTCAAATACGTGCTCTAGTTCTCAATTGGAAGGACTTGATAGAGCACTATTTAGTCTCAGGTATTTCCAGAATGATATTTTTATTTTAATGATGTTTCAAAGGACAATCAAATATTCTGGTTTTTTAGATTTAAAGGGCACAGGGAAGGTGGAAATGTATCACCTTTTTTTCCAAAACAGGAAATCAGCACTCTGTGTCATAGAAATGAAGTATACAGTAATTAAAATTTGTTATATAAGCTAGGTACACTAGGAAATTTATACATACTCCTGTTTTATTGTCTATTTATGCTATTGTCATGGACTATGTGTGTTTGTGCGAGGAGTTTTGTTTGCTATCTTTTTTCAGCAAACCCTCTGCAGCCAGCTCTTTCTATTATCACTAACTTGAAATGAACTACAAAAATTCCCATATCTGGCAGTTGTATACACATATATATTCAATGCAAGATGTAAGGTGAAAGTATATCCTCATAAATCATCAGCAAGGAAGCTATGTGGGATTCTTCTAATACTTTTTGCATAAACTGTTATTTTATAAAACTTGTATGTATGCTCTCTAGACACTACCCAGATACAATATACATGCCTTTTTGAAAATAATCTCAGTTTTTCAGATCTAGTGAACTCCTGTGGCTGCATGTATGAAATAAAATTTATGCTAAGCCAAAATATATTTAGTAGACCATTATATTTAACTTAAAGCATGGCATGCTTAAATCTGAATTGCCTTTTTTCGGAGCTGAAGGCAATAGATTTTTTTTCAGCTATTAATTTTAAATCAGCACATGATTTGGAAGCATGTGTTGACATAATTTTTGCAGGTTGTCTGCATAATTACACCCTTTCTAGAATGCACTCTTAAAAAAAATGGCCTCAAATGCTTTGGCTTGACTCGTGTACATAAAGATCCTTCTTGGGTTGGGAAGGTACACACTACTTCCAATTTTCTAATATCCCCAGAAAGAGCGAGATAAATTGTTATCCTGGAAATAGGAATCATGTGAAACCAAGGCTTTTTTAATGAGAGACAGGACTGACCCTGGAAGAGAAAAATTCAATTTTTTTTCACTGTGAATCAGTCTCTAAAGGTTATTATCCCTTGAGGAAGGTGACTAAATCTCTTAACAATGTGTTGTAATTAACAGCTTCTTTATTGTCATCTCTTATGTCATGAAATGAGGATTACAGAGGCTGGAAATGCAGATTCCCTTCCCTCACCATTCCCACTCAAAAACATGGAGCTGCAGTTCAGGTGTTTTAGGCAAAGCCACTGTCAGAGCCAGGGCAAAAGAAAAGTTTCATTCAAAATCCATTAAAGTGCCCCCAAAGATAACAGTACAACTGAAAAAGAGAGAACTAAAAAAAGACAAATAATTTTTTTCTGATGAGGCCTTTAATGACGTACTTGAAGAAATAGACTTAAGGAGTCTAATTCTTTTACAATGCGCCTCTAGAAGTAGAAGGTGCCCCTTGAGACTTGTATAATTTAAAAAATGATTCTTACCATTAAAATATCTCACAGACTCATGTCTGGAATAGCAATCAGCAGAGCCTGATTGATTAGTGTTAGAGCTACTATACCTGCTATGTATGTGCAATGTCCAGAGGCGTCTATAGGGAAGACGACCCCAGAGAAAACTGTATTAACACATCCAGCCTGATGGTTTAGTGGTGTATTTGTGTCTTGTGTGCATGGGTGCTTTGGGAAGACACGAACTGTCTGTTTTGTAAGTGTTGCTGTTGAAGTTGTTTCACTGCCCGCTTCTGTCGCGCTGCCTCCTCCTCCTGTAGTCATCCTCCTTTTCAGCCACCCTGTGAACCAGTGACTTGTCCTGTTTGGCTGGTGACTAACACAGCTGTACTTAGGGAGATGCAACACCTGTGATCACGATTGCTGCACCATGGCATACAACAGGAGGAAAGCCTGCCTGGGTACCTTCCCACTCCTGCATCTGTTTTAGAATTACAAAGTTACAAAATCATAGAATCATTTAGATTGGAAAAGACCCTTAAGATCACCAAGTCCAACCACTAACTTGACACTGTCAAAGACATCACCAAACCATGTCCTTCACCACCATATCTACCCAACTTTTAAACACCTCCAGGGATGATGACTCAACCACTTCCCTAGGCAGCCTGTTTCAATGCTTTTGATGTAAACATTTTTCCTAATGTCTAGTCTAAACCTCCCCTGGTGCAACTTGAGGCCATTTCCTCTTGTCATCTGTGACTTGGGAAAAGAGACTCACCACCCCCTCACTACAACCTCCTTTCAGGTAGTTGCAGAGAGTGAGGTCTCCCCTCAGCCTCCCTTTCTCCAGGCTGAACAATCCCAGGTCCCTCAGATGTATTTGCGGTTGGGGTTTTTTGTTTTTGTTTTGTTTTTGTTTTGTTTGTTTGTTTTTTTTCATTGGTTGGACTAGATGATCTTAAAAGGTCCCTTCCAAACTAGGTGATTCTGTGATTCATTTCTGCTGACTGAGAGCTGTGAGCTGAGTGAAGCCTGGGCAGGGAGACTAGAGCAGGCTCAGGGTCCCATAGCCAGGAGCAGGACTCCAGTGCTCAGGGGGATAAAGACAGCCTTCTATAAGTCAGATGTCCACGGATCTCCCTGGGGAAATTCTCCCAAAAGCTAGCTGCACCCTTTTATGCAGCCAATGTTAATAAGACCTTCAGGATTTGACCTTAGGATAGTGATTACATAGTAGTTAATTTTTAAAGAGTCCTAAAAAGCCCTGCTGAAGTAAAGCTAACAGCTCCGTGGCTGTGCTTGAATGTGTTCATTATGCAAAACCAATTTTAGGCAGGGACAGAAGGACACTGAGCAGGCAGGCACGGGAGCCGTGCCTCCATGGTGAGGCTTTCTGAGCTCCAGGACAAAGCTGGAGCAGTGGGGAAGCATGGCAGGAGCCCCCATTATTTTGCATGCAATGCTGTAATTAGTATTCATGAAATTAGTAGAAGCTTGTACCAGCACAGGTATTGAAGTGTGGGGTGTGATGACAGAGGTCCTCATGTGAAGCCTTCATGTGGCTCCAGGGGTTGCTCTTCTGACATCCCACGGGGGTGCTCCCAGCCCAAGAAATGCTCTCAGCATGGGTATAGCATACAGGAGAGGATGGAAGTGGATTTCCCAGGCATGGAAAAAAGGAAATCCAGCAGTAAAACAGGTCTCTGGGGCCTCTGAACAGCAGGCAGCAGGGTAGTACAGGAACACAGACATTGGGAGAAAGTTTTTTGAGCTTGAACACTTTGCAGCTGGTGTCAGGGAGTGTAGATCTTTCATGTTTTACTTGTTTACTAAAGATAAGTTTATTAGAAGTGACACGGTGTCAACATGGGAATGCAACAACAGCAGTAAAGGAAAAGCTGCAAAGGCAAATAGTTCAGAACAACATTCATGCTCTGGTATGAACCAAACTCTGTTTACTCCCCTGTCATTTTCTGATTTTTGTTAGTCAGAAGGCTGAGGGCCTCCTGCTGTAGCAGGAAATACAATAAATCTCTGAAGCAAGTGTGGTCAGAACTGGAGACAGACAATTTCCTCTGGACCCTCCGTGCTGTGGTTAGACCTGGGGCTCGGGTGTAATTCAGCAGAAATTAGCTGTTTGTGTGCTGTTGTTCAAGGGACTTCATTCCACAGTCAAGGCACTCTCTCAGTGAGAGTCGTGGCACGTTAACCAGATGGACATGTGTGTGTGTGGACACCCCCAGGAGAATAATCCTGGGACACTCCATGACTCTCTTACAAGCTGCAGCTCTGAGCAGGTCCTTATATCACTGAGTTCTATCCTAATTGTACTACAGCCTTTGCTAAATTCTCCAAATCCAGTCACTTTTCCAGGGAACCTGGCCCAGAATCCTCGGGCCCTGAGCCAAAACCTTGCTAAGACCCATCAGCCCTACAAACATCTCCTGTAGGTCACCATGAATGGACTAGGGCTTCTGTGTCCCTCACAGCAGGAGCTACACACTATTTCCAACTACTCTGTCCTAGCAGCTCCTCTCCCACCAACAACACAGCAAAGCCTGAAGTTTTAGTGGGAATGAATACCCTTTGCAGACCGCCATTGAGGAAGTATTAACTATAAAATTGATAAGGCCTTATAAAGCATCTCAGGATGTTCAATGGACAGTTTGCCTCCTCTCACATAATATATCAAATTTTCCTTGGGCCTGTTGGGGAAGGAGACTTTATTACACTTTCCTTTTGGTGTAAATCTGGAGTTTATTTCATCACCTATAATTTAGGAGAGTCTTGTCATCATTAAAAACATTTCTGAATATGGCATAATTTATTTACAAGTTTCAGTGTGGGATTATATGTGTAGGATGGAAAATTCTTTCTGTCACACTCGTAAACTAATCAGTGCCAGATTTCTATTCCTTTTTAACCGCTTGCCGTCTCCGGGGCAAAGGGGAAGAGGTGTGAAAGAGAAGCCCGTCAGAACCAGCTGGAGCATCACACCTCCAGGTGTGCCAGAGCCTGTTGTCGCCTTAGGACCAAACGCCTCGTTGCTGTACCCAGCTGCATAACTCTGTCTGTCACTTGTGGGTGAGGGCATTTAATTCGTTCTCTTACTTGGAAAGAGGAGTATGAGGTCAAATGACACATGTTAGATGATGAGCTATACCGAAGTTGGTCCAAAAAGGACTTTATCCAAAAGGATCTGGTGGATACTTAAGGTCTTAGATATCACTTGTGGCGCCACCACTTCATATACATCATAGACTGCTTGATGTAAGTTGTCAGTAAACTCCATCACTTCTACCAGTCAGTTTAGAGAAGGCAAAATTTAAGTTCTGATTAATCTTGAAAGCCTGGGTGTGAGGTGCTTGTAGTGCAGCAAATCGAAGGAAGATGGTTTACAATAGTCTAGTTATCCTTGAAGCCAAACTGTGCTTACCTAGCTGGGGAAAAAAACCCAACAAAACAGCACAAAGAAAGCTTAGAAAATAGCAGTTCTTAAGCTACCCTGACATCGGTTGTCCTCCATTTGAGAAAACTGTCTGAAAGAAAGCTGGCCTTTCGAGCTGTATGGAAACCTGCCGCTGGAGTTATCATGCAGATGAAATCACTAACTCTGTTCTTGTTAATGACACACAACAGCTCCCACCACATACACAGGACAGCAAAAAAGCCATCTTAGCCAAGTGAAGAGAAATTAAATTGACCCATTCCATAGTCCTAGTCCTTATACTGTTAAATATTTAGCAGTTTGGTTAGATGTCATAAAAAAGGAGAACATTAGTCTGGGGAACCATGATAGTTTTGAGCTGTTCCTTACAGTCCTCCAGTTCCAGTTCCAACAACTTCAATCGTTACAAATGTAAACGGGTTATTGTTAAAATTTAACTGTGGTGCTGATATTACAAAAGAAAGTAATTCAAAGCAGGCTGCAAATGGTTATTACTTCTATTTATATCCATTATTAGCACTGCTAAATCCTACAAACAGCCACACTGGCAGTCACTTCAGTGTCTGTGCCACTGAACCTGCTTTGTAAATCTTCCCTGTAACTAAGCAAGGTAAAGAACATCACAGAATCATTTCGGTTGGTAAAGACCTTTGGGATCATCACCTTTCCTAACCTGGAAATTTTGGAATTGAACCGAAAGCCAGTGCGAAGCCTTGTTGTGGATAATTCTTGCTGGCAGCATATCCCTGTGGACATTTGGTTAGGAAAGAGAGGGAAAGTGAGGTTTGCTGGAGAAGAAGGAAAGCTGAAGGACTTATTCACCTTTAAAGGGTCTTTTGTCAGCCCTGTGTAAGCCGTGTAGGTTGATGCTCTTCAGCATCCCCCATTTACGTGCTGATTAAAGTGAAGTAATGAGTCTTGTACTAAGGCACCAGGGAACAGGGCAGTAGCCTGGTCTCTGCTGCCCAGTCAGAGCTGGAGCATGTTGGTCTTGTACTGGTACTCTTAGAATCATAGAATCGTATGGGTTTGGAAGGGACCTCTGGAGATCATCTAGTCCAACTGCCCCCACCGGAGTGGGTCTACCCAGAGCACATTGCACATTAACTTGTCCAAATGGATTTTGAATGTCTCCAGAGAAGGAGGCTCCACCACCTCTCTGGGCAGCCTGTTCCAGTGCTCTACCACTCTTAGCAGAGAGAGGGAGAGGGGCTCACCTTGCAACTTCATCTGCCTCTGTTTCCTTAGTTCTGACAGCAGCTCCTGAATGCATGGGTTTGAACTACAAATGGTTATTTACCAACAGTTTTACTCCTCTCATTGCAGAGATGCTGCATCTCTCACCATGGGGTAAGTGTCTAGACTGAAACAAAGAGATCACACTTATTTAACAAGTGATTTAATAATTATCAGTATGCATCATCGTAACTCCAATTTGCAACTTTTTTCTCCCCACAGGTATTACTCACGTATCTGAAAATACAACTGAAGTCAAAAAGCTCAATTTAGAGCTGTAATGCACATCACAAGCCCTCAGGCCTCCCTTTTAAAATGGTTTGAACACAACATCATGCTCTGTTTCCTTGGGTTTGGACTATCCCATGGTCTCCTTGTTGACATGAGCAGGGCAGGGCAGTGTCCTGCATTCAGAAAGGAGAGCCACAGTGCCAGAGGTTGCGGCCCTTTGACAGGCTTTTCAAAGACTTAGATTTGCCCAGAGAAGTGACGTCAACTCAGCCTTAACTTTCAGGATCAACTGAGTTCAGGGGCATTATTTTTTTAACCTTTCTTTCTCTTTTGGGATGGAGATGATGCACAAGTAACCTGGTGCCCCCACACGTCTGCAGTAGCAAAAGAAGAAAGATGTGCTTTTAAATTGGTACTTTGAGATCAAAAATGCTCATGAGTAATTAGAGAGGGGGAGAAAGTGATAGACTTGTTACAAAACCTAATCTAATTTTTCAGATTCCCATGTACAATTATTTGCAAGAATGTTGTTTTTCTAAACAAAACTTGTCTTCAGATAGTTAAAATCTTTAGATAATGTCTATTGTAGGATGTTTTTTTAATGCCTGTTGCAGGAATATATTGTAAGATTTGAAGACAGGTGGAAACAGTTAGGTTTGTTCAGCCTGGAGAAGGCTCCAGAGAGATTTTTTCAGCCCCTTCCAGTCCCTAAAAGGTCTACAAGAGATGGGGAAGGACACTTTATCAAGGAGCGGAGCAGTAGGATGAAGAGTAACAGTTTTAAAATGAAGGAGGGGAGATTTAGATAAGCTATAGAAAGAAATTCTTTCTTTTGATGGTGGTGAGACACTGGAAGAGGTGCTCAGAGAAGCCGTGGCTGCTCCATCCCTGGAGGTGTTCAAGGCCAGGCTGGATGGGGCTTTGAGCAACCTGGTCTAGTGGGAGGTGTCCCTGCCCAGGGCAGGGGGGTTGGAACTCAATTTTCAAAGTCCTTTCCAACCTGAACCATTCTATGTATTATAATTTGGGATGAATCAGTAAACTGAAACAGATAAAGAAGCTGCACAAATCTCTTAAAGCTCCTGCCTACAATGTATAGGAAATGGTTTGCGCCTGCAGAAGACTATAGCTGGGGACATATCCAGGATTCATTCATAGTTGGGGACATATCAAGCAATCCCAAAGAGAAGGCTCATATGCTTGGGACTGCTGAAGGGGATGCTACCAAAACAGGGGAAAAGATGGGAATGAAAAAACCACCCTAAGTGAGGAACTTCTCAAAGAATGAATGTATCATAAAATAGTATTCCTAGATACCTGTTGCACAGGTAAAACACATATATTGCAATTGCTTTATGACAGCCATCAATACATAGATTTTTAAAATAAGGGAAAAAATGTAAGAGTTTGAGTCATCCACAGTTTATGGAATTAAGCCTATTTGAGCATTAAGGCTTTCTAAGTGTTCTTCAGATAGGAAAGGTCGTAAGTCTGTCTACTACACAGAAGCACTTATGATTTTTCAGAACTGGAAATGTGCAATGTGATATAAATCAGTTCAAAATGACTGGAACATGTCAATTCTTGTGGAAGATAATATCCCAGCTGCCACTTCTCAATCAAACTTTAAAAATATATGAAAAGTAGCACTTCAATCCTAAAACAAACCTAAAGATTGAGAGTGACAGTCATGAAATCATGCCTTCTGAAAGGGGAAAATTGCAAATGATGGTGATCCGCTGTTCTGCAGACGCAACCAGGGCGTATTAATCACTTAATGTTACCAGGAATTTCTCCTAAGTGCTGCCTGTCCTTCAAACCCTCCTGGAGGTGGCAAAGAGTAGGGTCCACTCTGCTTTCCTACGTAGGATCCTCCTGACTGTGGACAGAGCCTTGTACCAGTGGAAAGTTTTTGTCTCTTCTCTCTATTTTGCCCACCTGTGAGCTATAGCTAACTAACGTAGAGCAAGCGTTGAGGTTTTTGTATTCTCTTTTTATCAGCCAGGGGAAGGCTGTAGGCTTGCTTGTTTTGAAACAAGAGCCAAGGAATTCAAACCTGACATGCCTGTCCTTCTTGGCCTTTGACGAATGCTTTCTAGCTTTGGTCTCCATATTTGAGAAGAGTGGGTAATATGTACTCTGTTCACCTTCCTTCTTGAGGGACGCTAGCAATCAACCTTTTAAAGTATCCATTGCTGTAAAAGTACTATTCTGCACAAAAGTGTTTCTCCTTGAAACCAGACAACACACACAAATTTTCAGAAAACTTAGTCCAGAAAAGGAAGCACGGTATGGCAGTGTGTCCTGACTCCTTCCTTGAATGTTACTGGGTTAAAACAACCCTGCTGTTTAAAAAATATGTTGTCAATAAAGCTTAGATACCCACCAAATGTGTAACCATGATTCCTTTTATAAAGGAATACACATTCCATACGCATCATGGAATGTGTAACCACAATTCCTCCTATAAAGGCGGATATTCCTTTTATATAGGCAGATCCCAACTTTCTTCGGCTTCAGGTGGAGTTTAATGAACTACATCTCTGTTGGAAAGAGAGAATGAATTAACCTGCACCTTCCCACGAGGGCCCACTACCAGCTAGTGGGTTGGAGGAAAAGCAGAGCCTTCCCTACACATTACGGGTCAAGGGGGAGATGTCTGCAAATGTTCGAGCTAAATGGCCCCATACCCAACAGTGCGTGGGGTGAATGCACAGGAGACAGGTTGACTTTGTGCTGTGCATCCTCTTTTGGGGCCTGAACACCAGCCTGTGGGTAGACAGCCCTGTAAGTATCCCTGGAGCTGCTTCAGCCAGAGCATTTGAATTATTTGGGTCTTAACTGTATTTGTAATGTTGTAATTAAAAGATTAGATTTACAAATGAACAAGAACTTAATGACAAGAGATAGTTGTCTGGGCAATTAGACTAGGGAATATTTCCATGCAGCCTCTGTGGCATTTCACTAATAGTTTTGTAGGCAAAAAATAACAATTTAAATTTCATCTTTGCAAGTTTGGGTTATTATCACTCTATATCATTCTGTACACAGTGATTTCATAACTAAAGGCTGGCTTCATAATACAGGGCAGTTCTCCCTGTAGCTCTCCTTGGCCCCAGCTCTCTACCCAACACCTCAATCAGCTTAGAGCCACCTGCTGCAAATTCTAGCTCGGGATGTCAGAGCTGGTGCTGGCCACTAAGGAGAGTCAGTGCTGGTGCCCCCCCATTTATATACTGAGCAGAACGTGTATGGTATGGAATATTCCTCTGGCCATCTTGTCCTGTCTATTCTCCCTCTCAGCTTCTAAGGGAAGCTGATAAAGTCCTTGACCAATATAAACATTTCCTAGCAACAACTAAACCAGTATGTGTTATCAACATTATTCTCATAAACACAGAAGCTACTAGGACGAAAATTAACTCTGTCCCAGCGAGCAAAACTTCAGCTGGTACAAACTCAGATAACTCCACTGATACCTCTCCTTAGCATAACTGTCTGGTTCATGCCAACAGAGCACCTGAACTATTTTTCTCATTTTAATATTTTCAAAAGTCAGCAGCTGTCTCTAGATTCAGAGCATTCATCACCAGGGACTAACATCAGGAGCTGTCAGGTCATACATGTCTAGCGAAACATCTAGTGAAATGTTAGCTCCCCAACCCCAACATACACTGGAGTAGTAGCTTTGAAATGAAAATTTCCAGAACAGAATATGTTAATGACTGAACGGGCCTCATCATCTGCTATATCTGCTTAAAGTTAGTGTAGGTCCGCTATTTCCTTGCTTCACCTGTGTCAAACTGGAGTAACAGGCCAGAAGATGCTCTGTGGCTCTGGGCTGTCTAAGCAAAGACAAAGACAAACTGGTGCACATATTCTTTGCCTGTTTTCTTAGAAATTTAACTATTCAGGGGGAAATTGCATTTCCATTAAAAAGCCTACACTATTACAGTGAAATGAATATATTTTCATTAATTGCGATCCTCAGTCTCTTTCTCTCACTCCGATTCCCTTTTCTTTAGTGACATTTTTTCTTGTCATGGAAAGGTCATGACATTTCAAGGTGTTCACTTCCTGAAGCATAGCTCCTCGAAGTAATGAGATTCAGCTGATCTGTCAGTAAAAATCTGCCACCAGTGAAAACAAAAGCAAAGCTCCGAAGCGTCTGCTCGTGGACATTCCCGATGGGGCTGATGGCTGCCCATGTTCTCCCTGTTATTAAATATTGCCCAGAAAGGACAAAAGAAACCTGATTATATGTCACTGAATGCTGTTATTATTTGAACCTCTGTTTTCAAGCATCTTGCTAATTTACATAGTGATTCAAACTCAGACAAACTTTGCTTTCCTTTAACCTTAAAAGATGCTGCGTCAAAAATTGTTGTAATGAAAGACGTCTTTGGTTCCTTAATGAGTGTAAATAGATTTCAGACTGCATATGTTAGTTTGAACTTTCCCGACTGAAATTTTTAAGCCTTTTTATGGCTGGTTGTTACTCAGGAGAGCAACTTTGAGGACTCTGATCTCAAAGGTAAGTACTTTCTGATGCTGGTATCTGCAGAATGTAAAATCATAGCACAGTCATTTAAAACTAGATTTGAGCCCAATTCAAAAAGTCTGTTGTTTTCTGTCTCAATTTTCTATCTGAAGAAAAATTGCATACAGTTTTCATTTTGATTTAGCAGTGCTCTGCGTTCACTTTTCATCCGGGAAAGGCTGCATCGTGTTATTCTGCAAAACGGTACTCAGCCCAGGGCAAGTTCGAAAGTAGCCTCTACATCTCCCATCGCAGGAGGGGTAAAACATCTCCTGGAGAGAGAAGTGAGCTCTAGCCCTTTTAACCCCTACACAGCCCACTATCTAGTCGTATTTGCTAAATAGTCCTTGCTGAGAATTTTAATTTGATGTGCTGAAAAGAAAACGATAAAATAATTATAAATCATAGAATCATAGAATGTATCTACTGTGTTTATAGAATGTATTTAAGTAGATAGGCTCCTGTTAAGCTTCTTTAATTACAGGAAAATAATGGAAGATGTGAAAGTATGAAATCGCTATTGAAGGGCTTTTTTCTGTGTGTGTGTGTGCGCGCCTGTGTATACTTTTACTCTCAGTTGTTCAAAGAAAATGCCTTTAAAAGTCTGAAAATAAAAATTATTTCTGAACAATTTTATCTTTTTCCATCTGCCTATTATTGATTTTGTTTCTTTTTGGCAAGGTATGAAGTTAACACTACCTGCTTTTCTTTGATTTTCTTAGCACTCATATTGAAATACATTTGTTTCTGTACCAGAATAACCAATTTTGCCATAGCTTTAAGAATAGAAATTTTAAAATATTATTCTAATTCCAGCCAACAGTCTTCAGTGCAACAGTTTCACTAATACATCACTTATTTAAAGAAATGATAACAGAATCACAGAATAGTTGGGGTTGGAAGGGACCTGTGGAGATCATCTAGTCCAACCCCCCTCCCAAAGCACGGTCACCCAGAGCAGGCTGGACAGGAACCCATCCAGGAGGGTTTTTAATATCTCTAGAGTAGGAGACTCCACACCCTCTCTGGGCAGCCTGTTCCAGGGCTCTGCCACCCTCAAAGGAAAGAAGTTTTTCCTCATGTTGAGATGGAATTCCCTGTGTTCCAGCTTGTGTCCATGCCCCTTGTCCTGTCAGCGGGTACCACTGAAAAGAACCTGGCCCCATCCTCTTGACACCTGCCCTTTAGTTATTAATAAGCATTATGAGGTCTCCTCTCAGTCTTCTCTTCTAAGCCTAATCCCAATGCTCTCAATAAAATGCTACATTTAAAAGAAAACTACTCATCTAACTACAAATTCCTGCAAAAACATCGTTCTGTGCTCCTAAATCAAACCACTTGTAAAATCCTCTAGGCAAGAACTAATATTTTTAAGCTGAGTATTTGTATGAAAATGGATCCCTTTAAGCTTATGTCCTTTTTTATAGCCTTTGGGGCCTCACTTCCATAGTAGGAATAACAAGTAATAATGCAGGGCTGTCACTTGAGACATAAAATGCAAGGGTGGTGCCCCCAGTTTGGTTTTATTAGCTGTTATGGGGAGAACTGTCACTCATAGTGGTAGTAGGAGCCTGTATTATTCAGCATTTGTAAATGTTGCTTCCTGCTAAGCAGAATTTTTCATAAGGAAAGTCACCGTCTGTCTTTCCAGGAGGAACCTGTGTGACCCACCACATACTACGAGCAGACAGATTTTTAAGGAGGGGGTTTTTAACATGTGGTTCATGTAGCTTTCCTTTGGACATTCACTTTGTGGAGTCATTCTTACCACTCACACACAGTAAGTAGTTACATATATATATCTGCATGTTTATCCATGCTGATGCTGAAGTATCAGCTAATTATACAGAGAAAGTGTGGCTTTTTTCTTCCAAGAAGAAGAACTTCCATAAGGAGTTAACCTGTCAGCTCTGCTCGTCCAGACAGTCACAGTGGACAGGCCTATTAAGCACCAGAAATATGGCTACAGCTTCCCAGTGTCAGTAAGTGTGTCTCGAGTTGGATGGGCTTTTGTTCTCCTGAATGAAAGAAGAATGAATCAATTTAAAGTTTAATACTACATCTTCCCAATCTGTGCCATATGTAACATGTAACCTAAAGAAACATTCAAAATTAATACTGTGGTCCAGAAAAGAGAGCAGTCACAGAGGATGGGGTTGCTACTATGCTGTACTTGACAGACATATATATGCATATATATTTAAAATGAAAGAATGATACCTAACCCAAGACTCCTCCCATACATTAAAGTAGTTTTGAACTCAAATAAAGTAGTTTCACCTCAAATACCGAGTCCAGAGCATGCTGTTAGAGAAAAACTCAGCTCAGAGGGCTACCTCAAACTCTCCCAGGCCAGTCTTGCTCTACTCCATGTAGCTTCTCTTTCTGTTCAAAGACTACTCATGAAGTTTGGACTCCCTGTAAATGGCTCCACAGTGCACCATGCTTCTGGATACCACTAAAGTCTGAGCTCACAAGGCATTTGAAAATGGATTAGGTTCAGCCTTTTGCTGAATTTGTCATCTGGTGAACAAAGTTTTTTTAGTCATTTGAAGAGCTCAGCTGCCTCTCTTTTACACAAGGAGCTTTTATACAAAGTGTTCTGTTACTTTTGAAGAGAGCCCTGAACATTTTCTGCCATCAGTCCCATCACTGTTCCCCAGTGGAGTCTCTCTCAGCCCAGGGGCTGGTGTTTCTGTGCTGATTTCCAGTAGTTCAGCCAAGTTCTTCTCACTCATTCATTAGAGGCTCCTAAGGTCATTTAAATTTTACTTATTCATAAAGGAAGAACTGAGGCATTATCTTGGCTAAAATAAGAAAAGAATATTCTGAGAAAATACAGGGCCTGGCATGCCTTATATGGCTTGGGTTTTGTTGGTTTTTGTTTTCTATTTACAGGGAGATGTCCCTGAAGACTTCTACTAAGTGAATCTCTTCCTGTGTTAAGTCAACACTAATAAAAGCCCATTCAGAGATGCTGATTCTGGAATTGAGTCTCTTGAGTCTCCAGGTACTTTTCTTCACAGGTATTTTTCTGTGCATTATTAGTCAGTAACATATAGAGAGAATACCTTGAGGAAGCGCACTATCTGAGCAGGCGTTAATTGATTATTGAGACTTGCCTCCCCAAATATTAATTCTCTAAATATAAACAAGTTAGAAGAAAATGTGTGTGTGCAACTTGTTGGTTCCACGGAAGGAGGAACAGTATGAGGTTGTGAGAGACGTGAGGATGCAGACACAGCCCCGTCTCCAGCACT
The DNA here is from genome assembly GCA_004320125.1 of Scolopax mira. Classification (NCBI taxonomy): domain Eukaryota; kingdom Metazoa; phylum Chordata; class Aves; order Charadriiformes; family Scolopacidae; genus Scolopax; species Scolopax mira. The sequence goes on from BJBW01003465.1 coordinate 72,722, forward strand.
CTCCAGGAAGTTTGGATTATTCTGGCGAAGAAAGTGCAATACGGATAAAAAAAATACTCTCTTAGTGCTGAAGTTTGGATGTAGGTGGAATGATTTCTCATCATTTTAATCAAAGTCATAGAAACAAAAGCAAACAGTGGGCGCTGTCCTCCTGTGTGTGACTGTGCACGGGGAGCGAGCGGAGTCAGGGAGGTCCCTCCTGACCTCACCTCCTCTGAAGACAGAGGAGAGGATGATGGTTTCACATGCTCAGCTGTTTGATTTCCTTTCCACTAGCCATAATTAACATTTATTCAAGCAACATTAGGAAGAATAAATAAATATTTCAAAGGAGCTAATTACAGCATCCAAAACATCCTCCAAGCTACTCGTTTAATGAGGATGTGCTTTGTTCCTGCAGTAGTGTAATGTTAATTTCATCAAGCAATTAAAAAAAAAAAACAACACAAAACCAGACACCAACCATAGAGAAAGATGGCGTTTTTTCCTCCTATTTACAAGAACGCTCACTTGCGTTTTGGTGAGTTCTTTGCATAAAAGTGAAAAACCTCCTATAAACTGAGACTCAAGCTTGGAAATTTTTCTCACCATCTTCAAAATCTCTTTTAATAGGTTTTTGTGTAAGTGGACTCTGCAAAATTTTCCAGTCTGCAATATTAAAACAGGTACCACAAAAATGCAGTTTCTGGACACTTTCAACTGAAAATAAAGTTTATTTCAAGACGTACCTTTTTTTCACTGTTCTTAAAACACTGTGCAGCATTCATGGGTGTAGAGGGTTTACAGGCATTTAACTCTCTAATTATAAAATACTGTATTTTATTTCACAATCTATTAAATATTTAACAAGAATGTATTAATTAAAATGCATCACAAATTTAATCCTTCCCCAGGCCAGGGCTCAGGACAGTGATTCATGTGTTTGAATCCAGATAGATCAGGAAGATATCTTTCAGTGATGATGACTTCCCATTGTTTATAATGTCTTCTGAATAAATGTCTTCTGCCTTTATTACAAGCTAGAACCAAATCCAATTCTTCCATTTGGATTGTTTTAAAACAACTCTTTTAATTAGGTAGATATAAATACAACTATACATATAAAATACAAGCTCCTTAATTGATGTGCTGGCTTTCCATTGACACGAAGATTAATTGTGTCCTCAGTCCTACTAAAGGAAGCTCTGCTACTGGATCTGATGGAGAAGACACTTCTCTTACTATGAGAACTTTACAGCACCTTGGCATGCTGGCTTGGCAGAGCTTTCCAAATGTTGATGGCTTGTCAAAGTGTTGACGATGGCAGAGCATCATTTGTAGTTCATATCCCTGATAAGGCTAAGAGCAAAGAGCAGACAGCAACGCCGTGGTTATGACCAGTTTCCACCAGTACAGGTGATTAAGGGACTGGAGCATCTCTCCTATGAGGAAAGGCTGAGGGACTTGGGTTTTTTTAGTCTTGAAGAGAAGACTTAGGGGGGACCTGATTAATGCTTACAAATACTTAAAGGGAGGGTGTCAGGAGGACGGGGCTGGTCTTTGCTCATTGGTGCCCAGTGACAGGACAAGAGGAAATGGGCACAAA
>BJBW01003465.1:74369-94963 GCA_004320125.1 Scolopax mira
CTGGAGACATTCAAAACCCACCTGGACAAGTTCCTGTGCTCTGGGTAGACCTGCTCCATCGGGGGGGGTTGAACTAGATGATCTCCAGAGATCCCTTCCAACCCCATATGATTCTATGATTCTATAAATGAAAGTCACTTTTGGTTTCACAGTAAGACCCACTGCTCATCAGGCATCTTTACTCCACTCCCCACTGAAATGACCAAAAAGATCCAAATGGTGGTTTGGAAAAGAATAATTTATAATATTGTACCACTGCCTCATTGCTGGACCATGATGTAATTTCCTTCAAAAGTCAGGGGAAAAAAGAAGGAAAAAAAAAAAACAAACAACAAGCAAAGAAATAGGAGTGAATGGGGGGGAAAAAAAGTGGAAACAAATCCTAAGGATAGAGTGTAAATTGGGAGATGCTGCCCTGAAGTGCTCTCTGTAGCATCTCGGGGTTGGAGTAGCACCTCAGGGGGGCAGGATCATCTGGCAGCAATGGCTGAGGGAGCACGGACAGGCAGACAGGTGCCTTTGGAGAAAGTAAAGTGACTTGCTAACCACAGAATTACTATTTTAATCCCCAAATATCACATCACTGAGTTCCGTGCCACGGCGTGGCATTTTATGTGTATTTAAGGCATGGGGAAAGTGAGGAACCGGTCACCCTCTTGCGGTAGGGGGTCCTCCAGAAAACCCAGCTGGTCCTAGGGGCAGGTGGGGTGGTGGGTGCACCTCCTCAGAGTGCTCCCATCTCAGCCACCCACCCAGGTCCTCGATGGCTTCTCCCTGCCAGGCTGGGCGAGCCCGGGCAGGGTGGGCAGGGCGGCTGAGAGCCCTCCCCGGCTCAGCCTGATGCTCGTCCACGTGTCAGGGAGATTTAAAAAGTTTGGGGAGGGAGGGGACGGGCAGAAGAGCGACTGGCAGCGCAGGGGACACCGCGGCCATGGGACACCTCTGCCACCAGCAGCCCCCCGAGGCCACCCCGCAGCGCTGCCGGAGGAAGGCAGGGGATGGCGCGGCGTCGCCGGGGTCTCCGCTCTTCCTCCTCCTCCTCCTCCTCCTTCTCGCTTCCTCGTTACCTGCTTGCGAAGGTGAGGAGCACGCCTCTCGCAACCCCTTCGATATATTTTTGGGGGGTGGGAGGTGACCCTTCCGCTTGCCAGCCTGGCGAGGGGGCTGCAAGGGCAAGTCGCCTCCTCGCCGGGCTGGGGTGGGGTGGGATGCGGAGCCGGGGGAGATGCAGGGATGCTCAGGGGACTGGAACTGCCGGGTTTTGGGGGGGAGTGGGGAAGGGAGGGGGGGCTGTCCGCCCGTCTCCCGGCAGGATTACCCTGTCTTGGCAAAAGTACACGGCAGTAACCTGGGGAAGTGGCTTTTGTTAAAAGCAATTTCATTTTAAATACAATTTGCTCTGATTTACAAGCTGATTCTGAGATGTACCACAGACCTGTAGGAAAAATTGGGACCCTCTGGAGGTCACTTAGCCCAGCCTGAAGTGATATTTATTGCATTTATTGCACGAGGAGTCTCTGGGGGTGGGGGTAAGTGTGAAAGGATAGAGCTGCTTTAAGCATAGAGCTTGATTATCTTGATTTAATTTGAAATGCCATCTTACACCTGAAAGATGCTATTTTTTGTAACAGGCAGTGCTTTTGTAACAGGCAGTGCTTGTCAAACAAGCTAATGGGCTTATTAACAAAAAGTACTCTCTGTAAGTAAGATTAACTACTTATACCTTGTGGAGTAACATTACAAAATATGTTGCTGTGCAAAGAACAATTCTGTTTTGTTTGTGTTATATGGACATGAGTTACTTTCACCAGGAATTTTTGTTCTGATTTGACGTGGTTTTTTAACATCAAGAATCAAAGGAATCTGAGTACAGTAGACTGAAAGTTCTGTTAAAAATAAATTTTGAAGACGCAGAAGAGGGGAGGGAAGGAAAAAGAGGGCAAGGAAAAGCAATGGCACACAGGATTTAGTCATTGCTCTTACAGAAATGATTGTGCAGGGAGAGCACTGGAGGGAAGAGAAGTGAATCCCAGGTAGAAAATTGGCAGTCTCTGCAGCTGCCATTCTGCTGCCTTGTGAGAAATTGAGTTTTTAGAATTTGGCAGAATTGAAAGACAAGGGAACAAATATATCATGGACAGCATCAATTTTGTAGGAGGATTTCCTCCTATGGGTTCCTTTGGAATAGGACTGCTTTCCTCAATAACACTCTTTTTTTCTCCCTATGGCTATTTTGTGTAGATTACAAAATAACTTGTTATTTCCCTGTGTGTGCTGCTGTGTATGTGTGTAAGTGAATGAAGTTCTATAGTGATTGCAGAGCTGTTCCAGATGGAGTGAAGCAAGCTGTGATATTCAGGTTTTCTTGCCTTTGCCCTAAGCTTTACAGGCTACTGGGTTTCTTCTGCTCCCCCTGGAAAGCCTTGGGAACCCCACAATGGTAGAAACAGCGTTCAGTGTCAGGCAGGCAAAGGTTTAGTGGGGAAAGTGTGTCGATTTGAGGTGTTGTCCAGTTCCACAACCAGGATACCAGTCCCAGGCAATACTCCGATTTGAATATACTAATTTAAGAACAGAAAACCAAATAAGAGAATTGTAGCACCTTTCATTTGTTTGGAGTTATTCCTTGAACTAAAATAAACATTTTTTTTAGAAAAGCAAATTTTCATTGGAAAGCAGTTTTCCTATTATGTGAACCTCCTAGAGATTATAGAAATGTTCCACTTCTTCACAGAGCGAAATTAAGACCCCTTTTAATTTTTTTTTTTTTTTTCTGGAAAACAAACCTCAAAAGTAATTAGCTTAACTTTGTACCAGTACCAAATTATGGTTTTGAAATCTACTCCTTAATGCCCAGAATTAAACACTGTTGTAAGTAAGTTGTTCTTAGTATTGCTTGTAAAACAAATGGAGGTGATGCACAATTGTACCCTGCTCACCTGGCCATTCCAGCTAAGTCTGCCATTTTGTTTAATATAGGTGGATGCTCTGGTGCTGGGCCAGGAGGGACCCAGAGACAGGGAATTCCAGGTTTGTAGCCTGGATGGGCTGAGTTGGAGAAAGGAGCTGCCCCCAAGCCAAGCATTATGCAATTAATAACACATTCAGTCTTCCAAAGGACTGAGCTTTTCCACATCACCTGCAGCAGAGGGAGGAAATAAAGCCAGTTCCATATGCACTAATTGCCTCACGTCATGGGTATTATTCATATGCAAGCCTACATTGCAAAGCACGTGTTTAATTGTTTAACTGTGACACGCAACAAAGCAAGAGGCAGGCTGGGCTCCAGCTTCTCGCCTTGAGATGTGTCCTGGAGGTGAGCTCAGGTCTCAGGAGGCTCCGGGTTGTAGGGGCTGGAATGTGATTTCCTGAGCAGGTCTTGGCATTTGAGGACTGCCACGTAAAGTGTCTTGCCTGCTACTTGTCACTGAGAAAGGACTAGCACCAGCCTGACCCTTGGTGAAAGCTGATTTCCACACTGTTTATTGCTAAGAGATGTCAGCGTCTGTATCTGCCGTGAACTTGTGAAGAAGCCTCCTGTGACACAGAGCAGGCAGAAACTACTGGGCACTGATAAGTGTGTCAGGTACTACCTTGTGCTCAGGGTTTTTATCTAAATCACTGACACGGGGTACTTATCCATTGCTAAGCACGGTTTGTGCTTCCAGGTGCACCGATGCCATCCCAGGCACTCGAGGTGGATCAGGAATTGCAGCTGTGGAAAGAGGTAAGCATCATCTGCATGCTGCCCTATGGTAGACTCCATTTCTTCTGTGCCTACCCTTCCTATGGTCACACTTCACTCTCCAGTGTTTCTCTTGCGTGGAGTTTAGGTCTTTCTTCTTCCAGTCCTGCTTCTTCTGTACATCTCCTACCCTGACATCAGCAAAGAGGTGAAACATCTTATTTTCCAGAATTTCTGAACAGTTGCTCCAGCAGACGTTGAGTTGGGTGTCAGGAAAAAGACTGTCTTGGCTCAGTGGAGAGCTACATTTGATAAAAGTTGTCACTTAACTGTCCATGCCAGGCAGCCACTGTGTCCGTGGAAGAAACAGTGTCCCTTCTGGTATTTTTATAGACTGTACACAATTGTTCCAACTCATCCAGTCTTACCTGTTGCTGCTTCTGTTCTGCACACAGGGCTGGGACACTGTATTTAATCCTATTCTATCCTCTCCTCTCAATTTGCTAGTCCAAGGATAATGTACAGTGTCAATTAGCCCCTCTCACATGTTGCTACTGATTGCTATCGTGACTTCCACTCTCACCTTTGAAAGGAACATGGTGTCTTGGCTCCAGGAGGTGACACGCGTGTTATCACGGGCTCTTCCCTGCCCTTTTGGAACAGGTGGCATGACGGGGCGTAACACGCAGAGAGGGTTTAGCCCTGGCGTTGCTCTAACCTTCAAGCACTCCCTTTGACATTTAATTTTGTAGCTTCTGATAACATTGGGAAGCAAATGACTCACCGGGGTAGAGATGTAGAGAGTCAACTTCTCCCTATTGGGGGCGCTATAGGAGGCGCCTCCCTTCCTGCCCGCTCCCCGTACAGCATTTGGGAGAGTGTTGCCTCAAACACCAACATGCTCCAAACCATGCACTTGAACAAGCCCTGGTGATCTTTTATCTCCTGGGGAAAAGCAGGAAGTAAGGTCCTGGTAGCTCTGAGGAGTTTATGAAAGCAAGACATTCTGGATGAAAACTGCTGCTTTACACATTTCTGCATCGATAGCTGAGATTTGCCGTTTGTAACACATATTTGTCCCTACAATGACCGGAGGCAAAGTTTCCATTGATTTCAGTGAACAAAAAAGTATGCAGAAGATACTAAATTCTGGGTAAAATTATGTAACATAATCGATATAAAGCTTACTATTTTAGCAAGAATAATGCAGGACTGGAGAGTGTCTAAGGAAGGAGCAAGGGATGCATAGGTTTTTACCCTAAATCAACACGATTACAGAGCCATACTAGTTTACCAGAGTTTCCTGGAATTAAAAGAATCAGTTCTTCCCTGTTTGTCGCTTTATTAGTAGATCATCCAGGAGAAGCCCTGCCTTTAAATGAATTTAGGATTTTCCAGGAATGACTCTAAGTTTATAAATATAGGAACTTCGTAACTAAATATTGTATTCCTTTACTCCTCTCTCACATCCTTTCGTTTCTTTATGTTATTTAACCAGCCCCAATGCAACAATGATGATAGGAACTATTAATTTATATATATTTTTAAAGGAATTAACAGAAACTCTGGCATTTCCTCAGCCTTTGCTTTGCCCATGCAGGTTCTGGCTGAGAGATGCTGCTTTGTGTTAGACACAGCGCAAGGCAAGTTGTTCTTGTCCTGCTTCTGAATGAGGGTAGTTCTCTATTAGCCTCCTCCAACTACACAACAAGCAAAGAAACCAATAAAAAACCCCAACAAAATCCCTCACCAAGAAGAAAAAGCACATTTTTCGCTTCCAAAATGACTTCAGCTTAGTTTCTTTCATTCGCTGCTGATTTCTCCCGCTACGTTTTCTTCCTCTGAAAGTGGTGGAGCTGAACTAATACACCCGGAGACGAGCAAATGCACGATGAAGGGAAAAGAGAACGGGGAGGCTGCGTTACCAACGAAAACTCTTTGAAGGGGGAATTCTGCGAGCTATTAGCTTTCCCACTCTCTCTGCTAATGCTTTCTCGCAGATTGTCTCTAGAGAAATGAATCATCTCTTGTCTTGAGGTACTCGGATATGCATTATTTGTTTATTGCTTTTTTTCAGTTAATGTTTCCATTGCTAAAGAGTGTTGCTTAGGGCTTTTTACCTATAATAAAATCCTAAGATCCATTGTGTTACTTAGTCTTTATTTAAAAAAAAAGTAATTTTAATGCCATCCATGAACTACATGACTGGCAAAGCTTTCTGGCACCCAGACAAACAGTATCAAATATTCTATGCCAGAAATGGTGCATATCATTGCAGCTTGCTAATGATACCATTTTAAATTTACATACAGAAAAGTTAAGCCTCTTTTAAAATTATTATTAAACTATGCAGCTTCAGTAAGAGTTCTTGAGACTTTTTTCTTTTCCATACAGACGACTTTGAGCTTTCAGTGCTGGTAATATCTTTTCCACGAATTCTAATGCCCTTTATTCCATTTCTTCTCCCATCCCAACTAAATTTGTTCAGTAGCACAGGACTCTTTTGTCTTGGTAAAGAAACAACAAAAAGAAGCCGTGATTAATTGTCTACACAAGGTCATGAAAAGTAGGGAGATGCTGAGTAGGGATCACATATTCATTGCTTCCTCCAAGGCATGATGGTAATAGCACTGATTGAAGGTGGCTTTGAAAAGACTGCTCAAGACAAATGGAAGTACAGTGTTTAGGAAACCACAGGACACTAGGGACGCCAAAAGTTTACACTGGTCCAGGGAGAGATTGGTCAAATTGACAGCACAGATACCCACTGTGGCTGGAGATCATGGGTTTTACTGGACGACTGGTTTCTTCTTGGGCATTCCCCTGGGTGCTGAAGTACGGCCAGATTTGTAGGCGAGATGCAGAACTAAATAGACATTTATTTTGATCCAGATGAAAAGGCTGGTAGGGCTGGGGCTTCTTGGTTTGGTTTGTGGATTTATTTTTGTGTAACGTTTATTTTGTGTAACATTCCAGTCTGTGTTGATGAGTTCAAGTTCAAGCGCAATGACTTCTTCCACAGTGCTCTTTGAGTTTAGATCCCTTGAAATATATTGAATATATCTCTTACTAGCACTGTGATTTGGGAACCACCTCCTGTAAACAAAATCTTGTAAGACTGTTCATTTGCCAAAGAAATCAGTGCAAACCTTGGGTGTTGGCTGCTTGGGGATGCATAGAAATTGACTGGCCTGCATAACACATGCTGGCACATAAGAGAATCACCCAAGGGATGTGAGTGTTGTCACTCACCTGCAGGGATGCTGGAACCCAATTGGAAGAGGAGTGTTTGAGGAGTCCCCTTTGAAACACTTGCTTTGTCATTTTCTTTGCAGTTTTGTATAATCCAAAGGTACCACAGGAGAGATGTAAGTTCATAGTTCTTTACCCCAGATGCTTAAAATCATAATTTAAAACATGGCTTAGTCTGGGAAGGCTACAAATAGGGAGGGATGTGAGTGGAGTAAGAGAATAAAAGATCCAGATACATATGTGGTGTTGTGATCAGACAAGTATAAATTTATTAGGTCAAGGTCTATTTGCTCTTAAGTACAAAATATTTCAAGAACATACATTTAAGAATTGCTTATGGCAGACAAGCTTGCCATACCTTTGGCTGCACTGAACTCTTTTTGAAAATATACATATTTCACTTGTTTTTATTGATCTGACTTCCTAAAAAAGGACTGTGTGAACTTTTGCAGATAGACAATGCATGTTCTGCCTACCTGTCCAGAGATTCTCAGCCTCAGGTGAGCCAGACACAGGTTACTTTATTATTTTGATCCTGTTTGTTACATGCATAGGATTGGAAGTCTTATGCCTGAGCTGATGTTTTCTTTACATTAGGCATCCAGCGCACTGGAAGAACTTTGCTTTCTGGTCATGGGTTTTCTCCAGAAACCACAGGTAACACTCCCAAAAGACTAATTAGAATTTCTGGAGCCTAATGTCTCAGTGTGCCAGTGACTACAATGAATTCTAAGGACCCAGTATGGGAAGTGTCACTCAGTGCTGGAAGCGATACTGTCAGTTCTTACTCTGAAATGCTGTGTCTTAACTCAACACCTGTTAAAGACAGCAGGGAGACTCCAATGTTTGGAAAACAATCTCAGGTTGAATATTAGGTTTCAGACGTTTTTATCACTTTAGATTAGAAAAACAATGAGCTTTCGATGGAGAAAGAAATTTACTTATGAGAGTCTAGGGACATACAAAAGAGCATCTGCTAAACCCATCTAGTCTTCTACTGGAGAGTAATCAGTGCTCTCTACAGAGTCTGAAAAGAGTAGTTTGATTGATAAGCAAAGACATGTAATATATGTGTCAAGGAAGAACAATATTCTAATCCAGTACTGAAAAGTTTATAATGTATTCAAAATTGCCCATTGCACTTTTTTTTGTTTTTTAACAAATAAAAGCTTTTCTACCAATTGTTATTCCTACAGGGTTTAGATGAAAAAGACAACACCAAAAGGGTAAGATTTCTATGTATGTTTTACAATCACACTAAAATTGTCAAGAAAATCTTAACACCCTTGCCCTGTTTTGTAGTAAAACCCCACTTTTAATTTTTTTGAACAGTTCTTATTTCATTATTCTAAGACTCATGACTCAGGCAACTCAGACATCACGGTAAGTGACATAGCACCTCCTTGTGAGTACACGTGTGCTTGCAAATAAAAACAAAGCAATATGTTCCTTTTTTGCAGCAGTCTCTCCCACTGCACAGCCAGCCCAGAATGGGGAGCTTTGCATTTAAGATATAGAATGTGTTTTAATAATATAGAAGAGGATCATTGATACTGCCCAAGAGTGAAAAAAACCAACCAAACACTCAAAGAAGCCCAAACGCATCTTAATCTTGTAGTTACAATTTTTTAGAATAAGATCAAAAGGTTGTTTCTGATACTGCAACAGAATATATGCAGTGAAACAATCTGGATTTATAGAAGCTGGGAACATCACCATAAATATCAAGAACTCAATGAATTTTTATGCATTATTAATGAAATTGTACATATTTATTTGGGCATGTCATAAATATGTTTCAGGCAAAATAGTATTTAAGTCTCACTCAGATTTTGAATCATATTTTAAATGAAAAATATTATTTAAAAAATAACCTGGTATTGTTGATATAAAAATAATCCCGTAAGACAACAATATAAGGCAGACTGTGTGTGATCCATTCTTGCTTTTAAAGTGCAAACATTGTCTGTTATTTCTGTGCCTCGACATGTCTTTTCTGTGCGTGACAGGATTTCGAGAAAGTTCAATGTATTCATTTTTTTCTCGCTTCTTAACAATCATCTGATATGTTAATGTCCATTTTTTGCCTTGGTCTTTACATTTCTTCAGAAATACGTGGTATATTTCCTAGTCAATGATATTGATGACACTGGGGTCAGAGTTTTCATAATACAATTGGAGGTTTTGATGGTAATCAGGGCACAGTGAAATGAGCTATTTCTTTCTAAGAGGTCCCTGCATAGCCCTTCGTCCCCATCCGGATGCCCCTGCCCCTGCCTGCCCCCAGGAATTGATGCTTTCTCACTTTTTTCTGGTTTAGCCGCTCAGGTGACTCTTTTCCAGTCCAATTTTCAGAGATACTGACCTAGGTGAGATCCATCATTCTTTGGCTTTATTAACCTCTCTCCACTGACTGCAAGACAGAGCCGAGATGCTCTTTAACTCCTCCACTACACATTAGACCTCTACTTTTTTAGCTATTATGATGCCATGTTGCCTATCTTAGGGCAGACAGTGCAAAATTGGCTCCAAGTAGGCAAGTTCATTTTACCTATTAAATACATTATCACTTTAGTAACTCTAGTTATTCCATAAATTATATTGCTCGTTGGTGTATCACTTTTCTAAGAAGTATTGGATTAAAAAATGCAATATTTTAAAAATGATGTTTACATCAGTTGAAGGTTGAAATTGGTTGATGGAACATGGGGTTTCTACTTTATTCATCACAGTGGACCTCCCTCCACAAGCCCAAGTGGTTGTGTTTTGCCAGGGGGGCACTTACACTGCACACAATGCCACCATGCTTAACCGGGCTGTCTGCAAGCTTAAAGACTTGTTGAACACAAGGAATTTCATGGTTTGAGCTTGTCTCTTAGGTACAGTGGCAACTGCCATGGTTAGAAATCTCCCCTGAGAATGGATCCCTCCTGTACACTCTTCTAACAAAATAAAAATTTTTTCTTAATTTTCTGAAGTTACTTTGAAGTCAAATGAACTTTTCTTTACAATGGACATTGAAGCTGCTAACTTCCATAACAGGTAATAGTAGAAATGTTAATGGGAGTAGTGTATGGAAGTGTTCTCTGTACCACTCCCAGAAGCTGATCAAAGTCTGAGTAATTGCAATTTTTGCCTGGGCAAGAAGTCTGTTAATGGTTCTGAACTTGTAATGACTAGAGGTGAGGGCACAGCTTCTCCCTCCATCACCGTGTGAGTCACAGTCCTACTTTAAATATAAATGTTGCTACCTGGTTTTTCAAGTCCGAATGTTCAAAAAATAAGTTTCTCAATTAACATCTTCAGTCCTTTTTTGGTGCATGTTTGGTCCATAAGCCAATACTGCGGGAAGAGACACTTTTTTTGCATCATAAGCTCCAAATTTCATTGTTGCTCATGTGTCTGTGTTCGTGTCCTCTCAGTCCTCTGTCCTGCATCCTTTGCTGCAGCTCGTTCCCCAGCTTAATGAGAGAAGACTGAAGAGATACAAAGTGGACGTATGTAATCTTAAGCTCTGCATGTTTGCATTCTTACACTTTGTGATTTGTTAGCTCTTCTAAAAATGTCCTCCTAGACCTTTCTGCTCATAACATTTTTATTTTCATGATTTAATATCGCACAAGTGTACTTTCATCAGAAACATGAGGTTTTTCTATGCTTTAATTAGAGAAAAATAATCCTGCTGGTATTTAACATTTAAAACAAAAAACCCCACTGAATATACACTTAACACAGAGCAGTGATAGAACACAGAGCAAAGGTACCAAAATGGCTTATGAATTCTTTTATAAAAGAAAAATACTTTCAAAGTTTTCTGCACCATTATATTGCAGTTGAGTCATATTTTCTGTGGGGGTTCTTTTTTTTTTTAGCCTGTTGTGAATTGAAACCGTATCTACTCCTTAAACATATACTGTTTATGACTTATAGCACTAAAAATTTCCAAGTGAAACTTAAGGTGCAGATAAGAATGTTCTCTATGGAACTAATTTTCCGTATTGAAGTAGTGTGTTTTGGAACAGAAGTTTCACATAGAGAGAAATAGAACCATTGTTTCCAAAATGTCATAAAATTTGGGCATATTTGCTGCAAACGCCATTTATTATTGATCTGCCATCAATAATAAAAATAGTGCAAATATTCCCTGACTGTGAGAAATCTCTAAGTCCATCTTTCCCAGAGACTCTACCAGATGGGCCGATGGGGAAATGGCATCAGTAAACTTTAAAACCAGTGGAAGACCAAAACATCTCTGCCTAAGACATGCAGAGGAACTCTGGTCCCCCATGGAGCAGTTCCTGCAGGCTGCCCACCCTTGGTTGGACTACATGACTCTGGTGTCATAGGCTGTGCTTCAGGAAGGGTTAGATTGCTGCTAATTTTATTTTTTCTTCTCATACTGGAAAGAAAACCAGAACTTGCTGTACATAAACACACCCACCTCTCTCCCTGACCAGACAAGGTTAATTGAAAAGGGTGATGGGCGAAGGAAAAAACCTGCTTTATTAAACTTATTCTTTCTTCCCAGTTTGGACTGATACTAGATTTTGTCATGAATTTGATTCCTCTTGAGCTCCATCTTGACTGACATAACAAGATCTAAGGCAGGAGACACAAGAGCACTTTGTTGGCAAGTCAATCGAAGAGATAATTTCTAGAGGGCAGGCATTAAACTCTAAATAAACACACTTCTTCATTAATACCTATGTTTCTTCATACATATACACATGCAGGTTTGCAAAGATACATGCGTGCACATTATAGAATGTATTAGGGTGGGTTTTCTTAATATTTCCAAACCCTTGGAAGTTATGAGGCAAGTGTTATAATGAAGGCAGATTTTTAGCTTCAGTTGTTTTCTAGTACCAAACTCCTGAGATGAAATCTAACCAGGAAATGATGTAACACCTTCTTTTAGAGCTGTTTGGTTCTAAGTAGCAAATGGCATATTAACATGTTAAAAGTCCATAAAATAAATCATAACTCCATATTAGTAATTGTACTCTTGGCTCCTTTAATGTTTTAGACAATTTCCTTAACTTGCAACAGCTGCCTATTTTGGTTTTGTTTTTATGTTTGTTCTCACATTGAATAGAAATAGTAGAAAAATAATGAAATACAAATACCATTAAACACTCTAATGGCAATGTACAAAATGCCACTAATAGGCAAATTTTTAGCCTTTTCCCATTTAAAAGCCCTTTAAGTATTGAACAGATGGTAGATCTGAGATGGATATTTCAAACCCAGGTAATGATAGACTGAGTTGGACGATAGGAATAAAAATCATACCTGTTTTATCTGTGGCAAAGAAACTGGTTGATCATATCTAATGAACCTAAGTTGAAATTAAAGGAAAACTGAAAAAATAGCTTAAACTCTACTTCATTGTAAAGCTTCCTTGCATTGAAGCTATTCCTGTATTAGGAAATGATGGGAGCCATCCTATTTTACACCATTCTTGCCACATTATTGCTTTCTATGACTACTCTGGTTATGATCAAGAGATCACATGACCTCAGTTTTTAATTGAGAAATACCTTCATTGTTAAATAAATTCCATCCAAATTTTATGTTCTGCTAAGCGGATGATTCAAACTGTTTTGTTTCTGAGTTGGTCTGTCTCTCCACCTGCAGGTCAGACCCCTCACTCCTGTACCTGGTATTAACGCAAGCAATGAAAATATTGTCATCAAGCTTATGTGTACTCTAATCATGAAGGTCTCATTAAAATAACGGGATAGTTCATGCTTTCTACTTGTTATGTTTAAATGGAATTTGTATTTTCTTCATCGGCAGTTTCCCTTCCCTTGCTGTATGGATCAGTAGGCAGCTGTTTCTCAATGTGTGCAGCACAGGCAGGGTAGAATAGCACAAGGACTGGTCTTTTTGGGGAGAGTTAATGTGAGAGAGGTGATGAAGATACACATTTGTAGACTGTTGAGGATCTTATTCCTGGGCTGGAGCCCATGTATTTGTGGTTTTTAAGCTTTGCATTGTTGTCCTTCTGCGAGGTGCAAAGACCAACTTGGTCTTGTCCGTAGACTTCGCTACCATAAAGACACTGGTTGTGTCTGGGTAACCAAACCTGGAAAGTGGAAGGCAAAAGCTTTTCGCCATTGCTAGTACATTCCACAGCAATCTGAACTGAGCTAAAACCGTGTTTTCTTCTATTTCTACATGATAGCATGAACTTTGTGTTACTGACTTGGAGAAATATATATATAAAGCACGCCTTAAAGGCTGTATAGTAGTACTGAAGTACATAACATCTCTATGTAGATTCACTTACAGGGTAGATATGATTTAAATTACTTTTTTTTCAGGAAGAACTTCAAGGACCTGGAGGGATCCAAAGTAGAGGCTACTTTTTCTACAGGGTATGGATTGTTTGGTTTTTTTCTTTTAATTTTGTGATGTAGTGAAACAGACACTTTTCCAATTTTCTCATGCTTTGCCCAGTAAGATTAGAAACCAGATACAAAAATTCTCATGAGAATGAAACTATTTGTTCATCACAATGCCTTTTTACTCCATTTTTGCAAAATTAAGCAAGTTAAAGATGGCAAGTCAAATGTAATAATAATTCTGTTGGTTTTGGTTAATCTTTTTTTTTTTTCTATTTAAATAAGAAAGTTGTTAATGAGGAGGAGGCAAGTTTTTACAGTTGTATTTTGTATGCATCCGGATTGGATCTGCAGAGTTCTTACAACAGAACAAAGTTATTGATGATATTCACATCTACGCATTCATGATGCCAGAGTGAAAAGCAAATTCTTATTAAGCTCTTGTCTTTCAGCCACGCAACGGAAGGAGATCAGTGGATTTTCGCTAAGGAGGTACTTAATGCTTTTAATCACAATCTATATTTAAATTAGTGTCTTTTTATACAAATAGGGCACAATATTTATGTTGAGGAGTAGTCTCAGACAGACTTTTACTGTTTTGTCAATTTAGATTTCTGCAGACAAGTCTTTCCCAGATGTTCTAAAGACATGTATCTTCAAGAGAAGCGAGTAGAAGCTGTAGATCTTCAGTTCTTAGAACTGAGAACACAGGGCTGTTTCAGGCAGCAAGAAATGGAAAATATCCCAGATCTGTAAGCAGTTTGGAAAGTTAACAATGATGATATGTGTATGCCTGGAAGAACTGATACAACTACCTATGAAACATGTATGGACACCCTAGGGGTAATCCTCCTGCTCTTACATAGAAAAAAACCTCACGCTGAAACCAAGTACAGGCTTCAGGATTTAACTTCAAATCATTCAGCTCTTTGGAGCTGACTTGGATTTGGAGTGATATAATAAAGTTTCCCATATGCCAATATTATAATGCTCTAATACATCTTACATCTATATTATAAGTATTTAGTATTTAGTGTTATATTGTACCAAGAGCTAAAGCTTGTTCTTATTTTACAGGATTTTAGATTCCTGACCATGAACTAATGCTGCAGGAATGATGAGTACATGGACATACTGTTCTCCTTACAAGAATTATTCATCACTGATGTACAATTAAAAATCACTAGAATGTAAATGTTCTTAAATTAGATCCCATTAGGATTCAAATGTTTCTTTACTTTGTTGATTGTATTAAAAGCATATTAAAATTATTTGGTTTGTAGTGTTATGCTGTTTACAACTGTGTGTAATGCGACTATAAAAAGTCACAGTGTATGCATGCAACAGACATTGCCTCTAACAACACTGTTATGTACATTTATTTTCCCTTATAAATAAAAGCACTCAGTTAGAGGATTGTTTTAATGAGAATGTTTGCAATGTAGATCAGTGACTTTTTTTCAGAAGATATTGTAAGTGATTTGTGCAGTCTTGGAAATCATGGTTTATCTAGGGAGGACAAACAAAAGGTGTGGTTGGCTTTTCAAGATGATGTTCTCTAGCCCTGTATTTGCTTCACTGTAGCCTGTGAACTTCTGGCAGTTTGCAGGGTCAAGATAAGTCTTTATGGGTGGTTTACAGAACTACATTGATGATAAAGTCCTCAATAAACCTGAAGGTTAATAGTGTTTCATTGGCTGAAAAAATTAGTATCTCTATTCCCTTAACCGAAGGAAATTGAATGAGTTGCCTGTTTTGAAGAAACACCTTTACTTAAATCAACTAAACTACAAAAACATCATTTTTTTTAGCTATGTCTTGTTTTTAGCTCTTAAGAACACAGATGCAGTACGGTTCTCATTTAGAAGATGACTAAATTGTGTTAATTACATTCTTCAAGAATCCATTTGAAAACTCAAGTGTTTTTGATGTAGAATTAAAAAAAATTCCACCCAAAAGAATGTAATTAGCCTCACAATCTTCCTAGCTTCTCTCTCTCCGAGTTTGTTTTCACATCATTGCATTTCTTAACATTGCATTGGCGGCTGACGGTTTGAAGTCACCTCAGCATTACTACTCCAGCTCCTGCAGATGAACTTCAGAAGGTAGCTGGGAAAACTTGTGGAAAATGGTTTAAGATGTTATTTTTCCTCTTCCTACCTGCTGGTTTTCACTCTGCAGTTTGCTGTGCCTCCAGCACTGGTGCCATTATTTGTGAGCGGAGGGTCCCCTTTGATACAATCCCTGGTTGGAACAAACACGTGGCCTTGTGCCACGCAACGCTTATGAGATTATACTGTATTCCATTAGGTTATTTGTTCAGCTATTTCCCCCCGCTGCCTTACACCACAGGACTGACAGCTTCCACCCCATAGAAGGGGCAGGCCATGGCTGAACGGCGGGCAGGGAAGTAGGACTACTTCCTTCAGTCACAGCCATGGTCTACAGCGTCCCAGACTGAAAGTGCCCCCCATTTGATGGCTTTGTTTGTTTCACTTATGCATTCTTTTCATTTATTTCATTTATTCTTGTTTGTTTTCTGTTGCTTTTTTTCTTCTGAAACGGTTTTGTCAGCAGTGATCAACGACCGATAGGTGGTTGGTCCGGCCGGGACCCCCTGCCTGCCTCACGCCGCCATCATTAGAACGGGTTAGGGCAGGGCTCCCTGACCCAACAGCCGCCAACCCCTTGTCACCATCGGCTCAGTGGTGTCTCTGGAGAGAGGCAGAGCCCCTCGGGGAAGCCATGCAGGTGGGCACAGCAGGTCACCGCAGCCCCAGGCTGCCCTGGTGGGGCAGGTGGAGGGCGGTGAGGGAGCTGGGGCCTGGAGGCCAAGGAAATGGGGAAGGGAAGCTGCGGGTGGGCAGCGGTTGGGGCTGAGAGGATTGAAATTATCCAGACTTTGGGCTCCAAAACTTGACATCTGCATCACCCCTGGCAAAGCTGGTAATAATTAACAGCATCATTAGGATCAGTGAGAAGTGTTACGAGAAGATTTTCACTTGGGACTGTGGCCTGGTAGGAGTGTAATACTGCTTCAGCAGTCTAGCTTCATACTCCAAAATCAATTTACTTTGTGTCACTTTTTGCCATTGCTTGGCTCCTTTGCACTCTCATTATCAAATATCTTCTCAAATTTTTAACACACACCTTCATTTATTTAATCTGTGCACATTACTGCAACCTTGAACTGATCACTTAACACTAACTTTTGAAACATTGATTTA
Organism: Scolopax mira; assembly: GCA_004320125.1. NCBI lineage: Eukaryota > Metazoa > Chordata > Aves > Charadriiformes > Scolopacidae > Scolopax > Scolopax mira. Next base: position 90,881 of record BJBW01003465.1, read on the forward strand.
ACTCAATTTGTTAGCAGATTGTTAAAGGTCTGTTTGCTTCTGATCTTCTCTTCCTTGAGACTGGAGTTCAGACTGCCTGTTTCTGTTATCCTCACTGTGATCTAGGATTCTTGATCCCTTTTGGGTTTTTTTGCTTTTACATCTTGTAGATGTAGCAGCATCTAAAAAATGTTTTTAAATCTGGTTTACTACTTCTTATCTGTCTTCAAGGCCTCCCAATGTGTTGCTATTCTACTCTTCCAAGAGCAGTCCAGTTACAATACTGATTTTTTAAAATATTACAATAAACCGATTTTTTAAAATGTGATAATTTCAGTAGAAACAGTCTTATAGATAGTGCATCGTTCCTTTATCTTAACCATTTAATTAAACTTACCACAAATGTAGACTTAACACCTACAGAAATCCTGTGTTATTAACATGGTCTATGAAGTAGCTTATGCTGACACATTAATATTAATCATTCATTTAAAATAAAAAGGACTTTTTCTTCTGATTCTAGGCATGCTTTTACAGCTTTATTCACAGTGTCAGTACGTTATACTTAGTAGTAACATAAAAATACTGATACAAAAATCATGCCTGTATAACGCCCTATTTCTTTAAGTGTGTTTAAGTAACCTGAGTAAAGATTGGGATTTCTGAAGTAGGTTTCCATATATCTTTTAGAAAATTTTGGAGACTAATAATTTTATCTATGCTTAAATTTTGAGTTTTGTTTCTGTCTTTTTTTTTGCTGCTTTCTGTTTGGAAGGGAAAAATGGCAAATGAATATTCTTTATAGAGAAGAGTCAATGAAGGTTTTTCGGCCTCTAAGTAATGGTTTCCTTTTGCTACATCCTTAATATGTGCCAAAAATGAAAAAGGGATGGTTTGGGTTTAAAAAAAAAAGCACACAAGACCAATTTGTTGATTTAGTTTTGTTTAATAACATTAAAACAGGATCCAAATGAAGATACTGAATGGAATGACATTCTGAGAGATTTTGGAATTCTTCCTCCAAAAGAAAAACTGAAAGATGAAGCTGAAGAAATGGTTTCACACTTGCAGAAAGAATCGGGAGGCAAGTAAAATTAAAAATACATGCCAGTAGTATAACAATATTAGAAAAAATAGAGGTATTTTCAATAATGCTTTTTGTAACTTAATCATTGTACAATAATTATATTTTTATTTTAATTACTTTCACTTGGTTATTTTAAAAAGGATTCTGAATTAAACATACAACACAGTTAGTGAGAAACATTATGGCATGTACCAAGTATGGACAACTAATTTTCATAATTTCATAAAGGAACCAATCAATATAAACAAGATTCACATTCTGAGAAATTGCCAGTAATCCACTCTGTATTTTCTTCTATAGTATTTAAATACATTTCTTTCTTTTCAGAGTTATACCAAAGTTGAGTAATTTCTGAAATAGTTCGTCTTTTTCTTTCATAAGTTCCATGGTTGTGTAATACTTTTCATATATTAAAAATGTTTGCAGATACTTTGGAGAACAAAAGGTGACTAATTTTTATTTGTTGTTTATAGAGAAACCATATGAAAGAATGAATCTTGAAGAATTGAAGGAAGCTGAAGATGACTTTGATGAGGCCGATAGAAAAGCTATTGAAATGTACAGGTATTTCTAGATTCTACAGGTATACCTAGATTAACAGTGTACATATCACTATTGGCCCTGTACATGAAATGGAAACAGTCGTGGGTACAATTTTTCTAGCTTTTTGCACAAGAACATTAGGAAAAACAAGGTCCCAAAATACCTGGCTCCAACTTTGTCAAAGATGCTGAGTTTGTGCCTATGGACTGTGTGCCAGGTATATCAGGATGGCGTGCCATTAAAGGAGGAAACTGGACTTCAGTGCTGAGATCAAGCTGGTTAGCATTTTTACTTGATAATTAAATAATTAATCTGAGTATTTGTAGACACAGAGCTTTTACACAGAATAAAAATGCTAATACAATCAAAACATTTCCTCTGTCTGCATTTTTTTTTTTTTTACCTGTACTCACAGCTTTTGCATTGTTAAAATGACTAAAATAATTCTAGTGCTAATTCTGTGTATCTAGTGCTGTATTCTCACGGGAAGATAACAGTTCACATAATTATGTGAAAGTTGGAACCTAAATTATCATGCATGTTCCTAGAGTGTAATAACATTGCATATGTATTATATACTCTTCTATAGTGGCTTTCAGTTAGTAAAATTAATTGCTGCTTTTAGTTCAACAAATATGTGAGGCATTTTCCTTTTCCAACTTGCAAGCATTTTTGTAGACGAAGACTGCCATCTACTGCTTTTACATTCTAATTTTCATGAATTATTTTTAAATTGTGTCATAAAAAATAGTATAAGTAGTGGTAGTTCTTCCTCAAACTAATTTTCGGACTCATAGAAACAATTTTTTCTCACTTTGCACAATCTTTTTCTCACAATGACAAATCCTTGTGCTATGTGTTTGTTACTCATTTCTCAAATCTGGTACTGATGGACTGAGAAAATATAATTTAATGTTATCTTATTGAATAAAGAGTAGCTCAGAAGCCTTTCTAGCTCTGAAATTACATTAGAAGATCTTGAACTAAAGGGTTACTCAAAGCATTTTTAAAAGTAATTGAGAGAAACGCACTAGATATTATATTTAAATGCCTTTAAAATGTTCCAAAGTTGCTTATTGTTATTACTGCTTTTTAATTAGGCAGCAACGCTTGCAAGAATGGAAGTGTCTTCAGAGGAGGAAAAAGTATGGGGAGCTGACAGAAATCTGTGGAGAGCAGTATGTAAAGGAAGTTACAAATGCTCCAGAGGATGTTTGGGTTATAATTCATCTTTATCGGTCAAGGTAATTACATTCTTGTTTAAGATGATGAATACTTCAATACTGATAATTGAACTGGTAATTAAAAAGCAATACCAGGAAAAATGAAATGCAATAGACTAATGAAATAGCTATTGTTTGGAGGCAATGGAATCACAGAGCATGGGACCTCCTTGATTTGTTAATTCATTTTGTTAGAGTTGATCATTTGACTTCTGTTAATTATATGAAAGATTTATTTTGCTCTCTGTGCTTACCACCACCTACTGAACCTCACGGTGAGATTTCTGAATTTCACTGGGAAACTGGCCTCCACTCTCTGTGTTGGGGGAAGTTTGTTTGCAGACTCTCTTCTCAGCAGAACTATTCTACCTTTATTTCCCCCCTTAACTTGAACAAATTAAAAGTCCATTAGGAAAAGTCTCAGTTCTGAAAACTGAAGGATGCTAAGGAATTTGTTGGTTTATCAGCTCCCCCATAAAGTCTCTCATGGCAGCAGAAGTTGTGAGAAGATCCAGCAGAAATATCAAAGCACTCCCATGATTAGTTCAGCAGATGTTAGTGACTCTAGTAGATGTTTTTAAAAAGCAATGAAAATGTTTAATGCATTTTTTTAGATGCAGATGAGGTTTTCCCCCAGTTTTCAGGAACCGAGCATTATTTCCAGGAGCAAATGGAATAGATCCATCAAATGAAATTGTTCAAACTACAATAACTTAAATTTACAGACTTGAAGAAAGAAAACAGCAGCTTTTCTTACTTTTAATTGGTTTTAGCTACTGCTGAACCAATTCTACACTTTACCACTGCATAAACAGGCAGAACAACCCCAGCTCCCTCAGCCTCTCCTCATGAAGCTTGTTCTCCAGGCCCCTCACCAGCTTCGTTGCCCTTCTCTGGACCCGCTCCAGCACCTCAATGTCTTTCTTGTGGTAGGGGGCCCAAAACCAGCACTTGAGGTGGGGCCTCATCAGTGCCCAGTACAGGGGGACGAGGACCTCTTGGGTCCTACTCACCACACTGTTCTTGATACAGGCCAGGATGCTGTTGGCCTTCTTGGCCACCTGTGCACACTGCTAGCTCATGTTCAGCCAACAATCGAGCAACAACAGTTGACCAACTCTTTCCCCAGCCTGTAGCGCTGCCTGGGGTTGTTGTGACCCAAGTGCAGGACCCGGCATTTGGCCTTATTGAATCTCATCCCATTGGTTTCAGCCCATCGATCCAGCCTGTCCAGATCCTTCTGCAAGGCCT
>BJBW01003465.1:95040-143110 GCA_004320125.1 Scolopax mira
GTTACTTAGATTTTACTAAAAGAATGAAGACGTAATTAAATGTCAAACTGAAATCCAGTTCTAGTAAACCTATGTAAAATGTGTAACACAGATTAAAAAAAAAAATCTCATTTAAACTCTACAATAAATGGCCAAGATGAGCTTTAAAATCTTAGTGGAGAGCAAAATTGAAGCACAAGGCTCAAAGCATCTCATGGCTTTACTGACATATCGTATAGACTGTGCCTATTACGTAGTTTTACTTGGACAGCTCTTTACATCCCAATGATCGTAGAAGCAGCTGAATAAAATTTGTGGTGTGATTCTTATAACAAATTAAAATAGAAACAGACTATAGGAAAAAAGCTACATTTAGAATCATAGAACAGTTTGGGTTGGAAGGGGTCTTAAAGATCATCTTGTTCTCACCCTCCTACCATGGGTCATTTATTCTTCAAAGGCTTGATTTTTAATAACTTTTAGTTATTTTACAAATAATTTACACTGGAACTGTCATCATACTTTCTTATTCTTTCCTAGCATCCCACTGTGTTTACTGGTTAACGACCACCTCAGCTTGCTAGCCAGGAAGTTTCCAGAAGTCAAGTTTCTTAAAGCCATTGTAAACAGCTGCATTCAGAATTACCATGACAGATATTTACCCACAATACTTGTATATAAAACTGGCGAGATAAAAGGCAGGTTCATTGGAGCAGCTGAATGTGGGGGAATAGATCTTAAAGTGGAAGGTATGAGAAATATTTTCAAATAATTCACATTATACAAAATTTTATGCTATTTGTAACCAGTAGATCTAAAGATCACTGCTTAAAGTTTGGACTATTTTTGTAGGAAAAAAAAAAATCTAAAAAAGCAAAGAATCAATTTATGTAATTTTGTGGTAAGAATATGGGATAAGCATGGATATTTAGCAATTCCGTGGTTAGATATTTCACTGAGATAAAGTTGGGTTTTCCTCTTCAGTGAGAATTTATTACATTTGTCAAAAGAAATTGTAACTTATTTTTACAGATCTGGAATGGAAACTAGCAAAAGTTGGAGCAGTAGAAACCGACTTAGAAGAAAACCCCCCAAAAGGTACTGTGAATATGTCAGCGTGGAGTATTTCTGCTCATGAAGACACCGATACAAAAAGCAGTGATGTGATGAAACCACGTATTACTTGAACAAATTTTAACACAGATCATCTGTTCTGACACAAATTATCTCACATGCAAATTTTTACTCCTTTGGTAAGCCTGAAACAATTTTTGAAAATTTTTTTTTTTATTTTGATTGGTGGAAGAAAATTGATGTAGTAAACCAAAGGCATACTTTCCTTTGGATACATATAGGTGGCTGCTCCTTGACAGCGAGAGTTCTTCATTTCATACAAACGCTGCTAAAATGGAAGGGGAAGGGGAAGGGTATTAGCTGGTGAGGCCTAATCCGTACTTCCTTCCTCCTTTTATCCAGCATGGGTGCCAGATACTCCTTTAATTCTCAATGAAATGTATATAGTGGAACTCTGCTCTGCTAAGCACCCTCAGTGCCTCCCCCCGAAAAGCTGACCCAAAGTCAACTACGTGTATAGTGATACAAACTCAAGATTTGGCCCTGAACCCATTGACTAAGAGTTCTGTTTGTTTGATGGGTGTTCAAGAATATGCTCCCATGTCAAGGGTAATCTTCCCACTGGTTTAGAATGACAGTTGGATCAGTTGTTCCTTCCTAACAAAAAATAAGTATATCCTAAAAAAAAGAGTTTACAGTACAATTGCAGACAAACAAAACAAGAGAGAATGGAGAGACCATGCTCCCGATTCAGCATTTTTACTATGAGTAGTGAATCAAACTGCACAAAACCAATCTCAATGTGCTAATGAAGTTAATTTAGTTACATAGCTGATGTGGTTTATAGCATCAGGATGCAGAAAGAAAAGTCAAACAGAAACAGTTTGCTTAACAGTTGGCGCATAGATACCTAAGAACAAGAAAATTGACATTAGCCATTGTTTTTTTTCACCCAGTAGGATGCGGTATTAGAGATACCTAATGGCAGATACCGCTTCTAGAAACTTCTGTTTTGCAGATTCAAAGAGATAACTAGTAGATGCATTTCAGAGATAACGGCTTATCTGCCACTTCGAACTAAAGCGACGTAGGAGTTATAAATGTAAATAGGTCATCAGTGACTTCAGATACGATTCCACAGTCACATCAGGCGAGTGCCAGTGTTGGGTGCTGTAAAAGGAGTACAACCCCCCCTTCCTCTTTGTGTGAGCCTCCCTCCTGCTCCTGGGCCTGTCCTGAGGTGCACAGCCACAAGGCTCAACTCTGCAAGCGCTTGTGTTGTCACACTGGAAGTAACAGGAACGTGTCACTAGATAGGATAGGAAAGGGCCAAGCCTCCCCTTCGGTGAAAAGGGTCTAGAAATGAACGTTAGTAAACCTTGCTTTTCAAGGATTATGTGGATTGTCAAAGTCTGCATCTTTGCTAAAGCCCCTGAGCAATGTGAAATTTAGTTCCAAATGGAGCTTCCTCAAAGAGATCCTGCTCTGAATATGCCAGTGAGGATTAAACAGGAACATTCTGAGAAGATGACTGTTCTATCTATGCACAAGATGGCAGTGACAGTTCCACAGGAAACATGGCTATAGTTAGTGGAAGTGCACTGGAAATTTCTGCATTTTTTGGCCCAGTCTAGTCCCATCATTCAGTAACTCACAAAAGGTTTGGTGCTCATACTTAGGCAAGGTCTGAAAATTATGTTAGCCCTCAAGTAACCTTTGTGAATGAAACACACATCATTACACACCTGAGCAAACTCACATTGACAGTAAGTGCCAGAAAAACAGTATTTCTAGGTGAAGAACAGTTTGCTGCTATGTTCTGCTGCACGCCAAAGAGGCTTATGCTAACATAACCAGTGCACATTTAAGCATATTCCAGTCCTGCAGTGGTCAGAGGGGCTGGAATCCACTACAATTGTACATAAAGACTGTACAGTATCAGTCTCTGGATTCACTCTGACACCTGATGCTGTTTGTATTTATTAGCTGGGCTGTTTCACAGCTTTCTCTGCAAAGTCAGTAGCACGGGCACATCTTGCAGCTTTCAGAGGCTTTACCAACACACCAGGAACACTAACCTTTATGATCAGAGATAGACCTGCAAACTCCTAGCACAGTTGTGTCTTCCTGTGATGAAACGACACATTTTCTGAACAAATCTACACCTCCTCACTCTGTAGCTGCCCAACAAGAACACTCCAGCCCCAGTAGTAAAGCACATACAGGGCACTTCAGTTTGTCAAGTTCACAATAACTCTTTTACCTTGCAGCCACCTTTAAAAAAATCCAAACCAAATGGTAAGGATTAGCAAATGAGAAAAACTGACTTATATTGCTTCTTTTCAAGCCAGAAAGTGGGAAATTTAAGTCACTGTGAGCCTTCCCTCAGGCTGCCAGCCCAGAGACCCCTCAGACCGCAGCAGCCGGGTAGTACTGCTCGACACAAACTGGACAGTATTGGAACAGTGCTTTGTAAGTTATGGGGTTTTATCAGGTGTTGAGATTTTAAATCCACCTAGGGTCGCTTCTTCTTTTTAACGTTAGGTTAAGACTATTTGGTAAAACCGGTATGAAAAGCATTTTAGCCAGGACTCAGGCAATCAAGCCTGTTCCCCGTCACTCCGTCAAGTCTGCGCACATCGACTGAAAAAAAAAATAATGGCCGGGACGGGTCACTTGTAACCTCAAATAACGTGTGACGACACCGCCCCAGCTCCCTGTGGAGCCTCCCCCTCGGCCGCCATTTCCCCTTCGCGGGGTGAGGTGAGGCGAGGTGAGCCCAGGTCAGGGCGGCGCGGTGAGCATTGCGCATGCGCAGTCAGCCCCCCTCCCATGCCCCTTCCCGCGCAGGCGTAGAACAAGGGGGGGTGGGTGGAGGGGACGCGCATGCGCATGCGCGGCGGCGGCCCCCGGCGTTGGAGCGCAGCGGCTTGCAGTGCGCCCGGGCGCACGCGCGGTGGCGCGAGGCGCCGCGGCTGCCGGCGGCGGGGCTCGGTGGCGCAGGCGCGGTGGCGTCGGACGGCGGCGGAGCGGGGAAAGGGGGGGGGGTTAAACGCGGGGGGGGGGTGAACGGGACTGGTGGGTTCGGCTGTTGGAGGGAAGGGCTCTGTGCCGGTTGATGCGGCGGCGCTTGGGGCTGCGGCGTAAGGAGCAGCTGATCGACGGGAGAGGTCGGGCGGCGTGTTGGGCCCCGGTAAGGAGCTGCTGGGGCGGGGCGGGAGGCTCCGGTGGGGCCCGGCTGCGGCGGTGGCGGGGGAAAGGCAGAGAGGAGACGTTAAAGTTTGACAGCGCCGGCGGGTCCCGTCCGCCGTCCTCCCTACCCCTTCCCTCCCCTCTCCGCGCCTCCGGGGCAGCGGCGTCGGTCGGGGAGGGCAGCGGCTGCCCTTGGTCAGGGCGCGGGCGGTGGCGGGGGGCGCTGGCGGGGCAGCCGCTAGGCCCGGTGACCCACTTTGCTCCTGTCACAACTCCCGGGCACGTTTGGAGCCTTGCCCGCCTGGCCCGCCGCCCGAGCGGGCCGCTCCCGCCACTACCGCCACCCCTCTTCACCCCCGCCTCCCGGGGCTGCGCGCAGGCAGGGCGGCCGCGGGGCTCCCCGGCATCCCCCGCCGAACCGAACCCAGCCCAGCCGGACCGTGGTGAGCCCGGGGGAAGGGGGGGGGTTACGCGGCGGTGGGTGGCGGGGCCCTCGGGTCTCTCCCCGCGGCGGGACGGCGCTGCGGGGCCTGGGGAGTCGGAGGGGGCCCGGCGGCGGGGCTGGAGGCGCGGGGCTGGGAACGGGCTGTTGTGTTTCCCCTCCGATAACTTCAGTGCGGTGCCTGCAACGCGTTGGTGCTCTCGGGCTTCTCGGGAGCCTCTCCCGGCCGAGCTGCATCCTTAAAATCGGTGTGTCGGGCACCGGGTGCCTGTGTGACACGGACCAGCGAGGGACTGGAACCCGCCGGTGCCTCGTTTTTGCCTTCAGGTCGATTTGGATTTGTGGTTTCAAATTCCTGCTTCTTTAGGCCTGAATGTGAGCTCGAAATGTTATTTTATTATTCTTTTTTTCACGAGGAGGAGGGCTTGTGAACTAATCGAAGGTATTTGCAAGCGAGATTTCTATAAGGCTGTTGTTTTCATGTGCGTGTTAAAAGTTGACCTACTAAGAGGCAGGGGGGAAGTCAGGTATAGCTCTAGCTGGGATATGAAGCGGCATGTAGAGGCGGAGTGGCTGATCATAGATCCTGATCCTCTAAATCCTTCAAGTGAGTATCTTTTTTTTTTGTTGATGACATAGTTTGACAAGCGGGGCTTTTGGTGGCAGCGTTGACTGAAACGGGCCTGGCTCTGCCTGGCTCCCAGCCCCTCACCTCCTTGCTGCCCCCCCCTCAGCACAACGCTTCTTGGAACCCTGGCCCATGACTGCGTTGGGGAAATGATCCAGGTTAAAATTAACTACCTTTTTTTTTTTTTTCTCCAAACGTGGTTATATTTAACTTAGCGCATTTCTCTGGGTGACAGGTGTGCCAGAAGGCAAGAGGATTGTTTTAAGCAAATACTCTCGTGGAAGAAGGACTTGAGAAAAATACACCTCCACTGTGGTAGTCCTGGCAAAGCTCAATGAGAGCAGTTGCAGTTGTTTCACGCTGCTCAATCTTACAGGAATAAAATTGATTTTTGTCTATGAATACTCCAATTGGGAATTGGAGTAGATGATCTCTATGGTCCCTTCCAACTCTAAAAAAAAATTCGGTGAAATACCTATGGGTAGACAGTATTTGACTGTTATAGTAGAGGAATTCTACTTGACAGACTCTGCAATTATATTTTTGTTAATAAATCATTTATTTGCATATATATCCACTTAAGATAACTTTCTCCAAAGTGTTACTGACGCTGCTTTCGGATTGACAAACATTACATGTTGGGGATAGAGATTTTTGGTTGAATGTGGGTGCTAGCATTTTTAAGGGCTGACAATTTTGCTGGCAAGGCAAGAGTTACCTCTTCATAACAAACAGTCCAAACAGGGGAAGAAAAAAAAAAACAACTCCTGGGTTGATATTTAATAGTTTAAGGTGTCGTTCAGCCATGCCTTGTTTTTTATTTCTTCCGCTTCGTGTTCATACATAGAAAAGTTTAACACATATAGGTAAGATAAAAGGATATGAGGAAAGCAGAGAATGTTTTCTTTATTAATGCTCTAAGGACCCAATAAACTCTCTGTTGTAGCTAATTTTACACTTTTTGTACTTGGCAATTTAAAAACTGAGTGGTAATTACTTCAAATTTATTTTGTAGTGTTGGTTAATTATCTTGTTAGTGTGGAATTTCACTGAAAACATGGCAAGACTAATCCATCCATGAAGATTAAAGGAAATTGCTGCTTTTGAGAGCTTTGGGCTTTTGCTATTTTATTTTTTTTGTCCCTATTCTAAATCAGTGCAAAAGTTGAAGATCTAAATTAGTAGTAGAGATACTGGTCCCCGTGCTCCTCACATGTTCTTTATATGAAATGTTTTTATCAACTTGAAAAGTTGTGGGGTTTTTTAACTAAAAATAGTAGACTTTTGTTGAAAATAGTTGTGAATCAAAATTGCAATTTCTTCTATAGGTAATCTTATCATTTGAAAACAGCTCCTTTTTCAGCTATGCACCCCTTCAGGAGAGATGTATAATTTGCTGTCTGAAGCCTCACAGGTTCAGCCTAATTTTGTAGATTGAAGAATATATATAGTTCTTCTCTTAGGATAGAAAATTGGTACCCTAATACAGTTTTTGATACAAAACACTCAGTATAATTAGGAAGTAGTGAAATTGCCTTCCTTTTCATCACATTGTAATGAGTTTGTTTTTCTTGAGGAAAAAACTTTGGTAGATATTTAAAGGAAAGAAAAATGCATTTTAGGGGTTTTAGCCTTTAAGTGCTCATTTCCATGTGAACCCTAGAAATTATAAAGGCCAGATGAAAAAGCATATCTAGAAATGTTTTAGAGAATAGATGGTACTAGTAGATAGTTGCATAGCAAAGACATTAGTGGTTGTTCCTGCCATTCTTGCCTTCTATTTATTTATTTTGCAATGTATTTTTAACCTTTCTATGTTAATTGAGCTGGTTCACGCGGTTGAAAGCTCTGCTGGCACCACTGAAGGGGGTGGCAGGAGAACAGGAGAGAGTTGCCAGCCTCCTGGGAAAGCAGTAGCTGGTTTAAGGTGGCTTTGACTCTGCAAGGGGAAAAAAAAAACCAACCCATCTGTCTGTATCTCACAGATGTGTGGCCAAACCATTCTACTGTCTCTCTCACCTTCTACTAATAATTCTGAGTTATTAGTGGTGGTGTTGGTTTCGTTGTTTTGAATTTAGTGGTCTTTCAGAATAGAAAGAGGTGTGGGGAGCACACTTTTGGCTTAGCAGGAAAGGAAAGATTCTGGTATGAACAAACTCAGCCATATCCATTGGGAAGTACCTCCTTCACTGCTGTGAGTGGTCCACCTGGGGAAAACAGCTTACTATTGCACCTGGTTATTTTGTTAACTCAGTTAACGGCCGTCCTTAATAATTTGAAACTGTCTGACATTCCCCTGCTCGTTTGTTGCGGGAGTGAAAGATGCGAAATGTAAAATCACGGAAGAGGAAGGAGACTTATGGTTAATGCAACTGTGTGCTGCCCTCAAGGATTGAATTCTCAACCCCTGCTGCTGCCACAGAATTCCTTTGTAATGCAAAAGCCACTTTAATTTTGGCATACCTCATGCCTGAGTGTTTAATTTCATAGCCTTAATATTCTCTTACCATGCTTTTTGTGCATAATATAAATTCTTAATTATAGCTGCTTTCAGAATATATAATAATATATGTAAAACGTTGCGGTGCTCTGTGGTTGTCATGTATTTAATATTACGTGGAAGCAACAAGGTTTCTCAGAATCTTTCAGTAGTTCAGAGTTGCACACACTTTGGACTCTTTCCAACTGTTACATTTTGTCATTAAAATCACTGAATTACTGTTCTTATTCTGCACTGATGTTCTGAGAGGCATTGCTGAGTATATTATAAAATCATCATTATTAGTATTAATATTTTATTAAATATAGATCCTTAAAAATTAGGTATACCCGTGAGGTTCAAGACTGATAAAAGCTATTTAGAGAGTGAATCTTACAAAGGTCTGTGGATACTGTGGGCATTCCTCATCTTCATTATAAAAGTGTAGCCAAATTAGGCTACTTAGATGCTTTGTTCTTATAACTGTGTGTTTAATGATCTCAGAGTAAGTGAGAAAGCTTCAACACTGAAGCTAATTCTACTTTGCCCATAATGACAGACTGATACCACGAGATAAATGGTGCTAAAATATTATTCTTATGTTAAAATAGAAGAAGACAGTTCCTGGAGTAAGACAGATCCGTTGAAAATGGATTTTAAGAATAAATACATTTGGCTTTGTTCTTCTATAAAGGTCCTTTTAGAGTTCTGTTAAAAAAGATATTTGCAGGTATCTCTGAGAAGGGTTTTGATGTATGTTATTTTGGTATATGAACCAGGTCCATAAAATACTATGGAAGATCAAAACTGTGATTTAGATGGATTTTGGGTGTCTAGCCCCAAATAAAATTGTAGCCATGTGTGTTGGCTGAAATTTACAGGTCTCTACGTTTTCACTGGTAAAGTTTTCCAAACATTGAAATATTGTTCTCACCCACATCTTCCATAATCTTGTCACAACTGAGCATCTTGGAATCTAAATCTGTTTACTATTCATAAATTAGGCAATCTGTAAATTAGGCATTCACTTGTCCAAAGGCATGTTCAAACCACACCTCGGGCACACCTATGGGATTGGATTTAGACCAAAACCCTGTGGTGACTCTCCCTTTTGTTCAGAAACACAAAGAGGGGGAGGAGGAAGAGGTTTTGTTGATGTCTCCTTAAAAAGCAAACAAACAAGCAGCCACCAAAACCCCAAGCCCTAAAAAATACACTTTTGCATGTGTAAGAGATGATTAAAGTCTAATTGGGCCAAAAAGAGATGCTAGGCTGCTTATTTTCTTGGAGGAAAAGCAGGGGAGTACCTGTGTTCTCATCTGTGTTCCAAATTTTTTTATTTGCTTCCATTTAAAATTTTAAATGCTGTTAGGAACTGGAAACCAGGACTTGTCTCTGTCATTTAGGGGCCCTTCTCCCTAGAGAAGCGTGCACTGTTCTGATCCAACAGGCTGCTGGTTCTGCTGCGTCCAGCAAAGCTGCTTATTTTTAATTTTTCTTCCGTGCTCTGCAGATTGCCACTGCAATGAGAAGTTATGAGTTGATCAATCTTCCCAGTGCTGCCTGGAGCCTGCTGAGAGATTAGAGTTTGAACCCCTTCTGACAGGGTAGAGGCTTTCAGGCCTCTCTGTAGCAGGTTACTGTGAGGTAACCCCCTGCTGCTGGGCAAAATGAGAGCACATCTTTTTCCCTCCTGCCGGCGTGTTAAAAGAATGTATTTCTTCTCTTTTGATGGGAGAAGCTTAGCTATGGATGTCAAGGACAGGGACCCCAGAAACAGATGAAGGTGAAGGCATGATGCTGTGTTCACTGGTTACCTTTATGGTTCACATCTTTACTAACTTGTTTCATAATTCTTGTTGAGTGGTGCAGGCTTTGGTACTTTGGAATTTTGGATCCTGTTGTATGAAATCCTCTTTTTGTGCCTCGCTAATAATCTTTTAGTGAAGACTGTAGTTTGGGGTAGTATTGCCTATTACAGCCAGAGCAGGCAGCAGATCTTAAATATTAGCTCATGACGTGGTTGTGGTGTTGCTGTGGAACACTTAGAAGATCAGGAGCACCTGGGAACGGGCTGATCATCTGGCATGATATCTGAATTTGAAGTACTTTATAGTAGGGTATAGCATTGCTAAAAACACCATCTACGAGAGTTTTTAGCTTGTAGCTCCACAAGTTTGTGAGTGTATCTCAATTCCTTGCAGAAGGATGATCTCGGATACCCTAAGCATCTCGATATGTGCTGAACTGGTACATACCCAGAAAGTTCCAGCACTTTCTTTTAAACATCATCAAGGGAAGTATTTGCAAACACAGAGGAGGCAGACCTGTAATGCGTGGCTGTTAATGTGTGAATTTCCTAACCTGTGCATTACAAATATTGAGAAAATACAGATTTCCACATATTAAGTGATGATCTTAGAGAATGAGAGTATGAGATACTAAGCTGCCTAATAAAAAGGGATACTTCAATATAAATTGTATTAATTCTTATATTTCCAATTCTGAGAGTGCTGCTGTTGTAAATAAAAGTTGCTGCTTTTACATTTGACTAAAGGTTTTAATGAGATAGTAAAAATTAGTTTCTGGCATTGAAGAGTATTTATGTGCTTGGAGGCTGTTTCATTGCATGTTTAATGTAGTGTCGGAGACTGGTTTTGCCTTTTCAGTTGTGGCTCTGACTGACATGCTCCCTGGCAGAATAATATTCCATTGGTTTAGGAGCTGCTGGCGAGAAGGTAGTTGTGAATTCAGAGAGGGTAAGCTCCTGCTGCTCTGGTAAGGTAGCAGTTTGTAATGTTTCAGATGGATCTTGTCAGACAAGTGCCAAAGATTTGGATTATCTGAGTTTTCATGAATCATCCGAAAGCTTCAAGACTTATTAGGGAAGAGACTGCCTTGTTACTTGGAGTAACTTTCCCGGTCCTTAGACCCCTAAAGATATGTTTGAACTTAAGCGTGAAGTTGTGAAAACTTTAGAGAAGTTGGGAAATGTTTTGCCAAAATCTGCTTATTTCCCTTGGCTCAGTAAACAAGAAATTTTCTCCATTAAAAGCTGTAGGGAGTTGCCTTTTTTTTAAGCCTGGTTTCCTAAGGAAATGTGATTTATGTTTTTTCCTGGTTTTCACTTACTCTTTTCTTACATATTCACCAATAGCTTTTGAAACCATTGACCAACTGCAGCCATGTTTGTAGGAGAGAGAGAGAAAAATCTTAAAGACCATGATGTTCCTCCAGGTTTGGGGAAAACAGGCAATCTGGGTAGAGAGAAACAGGTGTTGCTGCCCTCTTTTGAGACAGAGATAACGAGCGTGGTGTGGGTTTGGCTCTGACCTGCTTTTTCAGCAGGTGCTGGGTCTGCTTTGGGTAGAGGAACCAGAAATGGTTCTGTGCCCCAATGGGGGCTTGAGGAGACAGCAAGGACATCGGGATGGGGATGGAGGATCTGGTGGCTTGTCAGAGGGGTGGTGTGAGGGGAAGCTGGCTCCTTGTGGTGGGGAGAGGAGAGCTGTCAGAATGTGCTTTACACTGCAGACCTCGCTTAATGGTAAGCTGGTAGTATTATTTTTTTTTTTTTTTGACCCTTAACCAGGCAGTTATTATCCTGATCAGAAGATGATGATCCTGTGTTTTACTGACTGCAGGGTTTGGCTTAGTATTTAAAGAAGACTCCTCTGGAATTACCAGAATAGCTTTAAGCTGTGATTAAATTCAGATTTTCACATTGTTTCAGAGGCAAAAAACCCAATTTTGGTGTATTTCTTTGAAACGGCTTGAACTTAGACATTGCTTTCAGTGGTAAGAGGGAAAAGAAAGTGTAACTTGAGCTTAAGAAATAGGACATTTCTATTTAAAGGCTGTAGCAAATAAGTACTTTTAATAGTGGAGAGATAAAACTGATAGGGTGCCAGCTAAAGATTTCTCTTTATACCAGTTATTGTATGGAATATGTGCATCAATAGCCAAAGAATAAGATTTTGCTTGAGCATGGGGAAAAAAAAAGATAATACCTCCCAAATGGGATCTCCTGTAAGTCCACTCGTCTGTCTTCTATCATGGAGTTTTTAGTTGAGAAGCAGAAGGAGCTGGACTTCTGTCTAAAATGACATTTCTGGTTCTTTTCTGCGTTGCCTATATTTGCAGTACCTCTTAATAATAATGAGTCAAATTTCAGTCTGCTGTTTATCATGTTCATCTTGTAAGATTTAACAAGTCTCGGTGGAGAATCGTAGACCATCCTACTCACAAGTTTAGAGAAACTTCTGGTAATTAACTTAGTAATGGTGAAAGAGAAGAAAATTCTATTAGCTTGCTGCTTTCATGTCTAGACAATTCCCTGCTCAATAATGTCAAAGTACTTTTCAAGCCTTCAGGAACCAATATAATCTTCACAAACTTTATAATATTCATAAATTTTAATTCATTAATTTCAAGTATTAAAATACTTCAGTTTTAAGATATCATAATAGTTAGGTGACTTTGACCAGTGATTATTTTAAAGTAGTTTTCATAGTAACAAATATTCTAAATGAAACTGGATTTTCCTCTGACTGTAAATAAAAAAGCAAGTAGCAGCATGAATCACAGCTTCCCAGAACTGTCAGAATAGGAATGCAGATTCTCCCCCCCACACACACACTTTTCTTGCTGTCAATTTTAATGTAGTAATGTGATTTTAATACAGTTTTTCTTGCCATCCACAGCAGCAACATTCATTTTGTGTAATCAAGCTACTACTAGCAGTTGCGTGGTTGTGGATGAAACTAGTATAGTAGTTCCAGTGATAACTCTTAACATCTGTGCAGTTTTGCTTAAAATATGTTTTCTGAAATTCTTTTTTTTTGGTTAAAATACTGTACTTCAAGGTTTGTTTTTTTCAAATTGTTTTTTTTTTCCCCAGCTCAGAAGCATTAGTTAAACATTTTGTGCTGCACTAAAGCTTTGCATGATGTTTCACAGATAGTAAGATACAGTTCCAGCCTTGAAGGGCTTGTGATCTTAACTGCACTGACATAGAAAATGAGGAGAATGACCTCAGAAATGGGGACAAGGATTCAAATGAATAAGTGAGTCATAGTTAGTGAATTAAACAAGTTGTTGTTTCTAAGAACAGAACAAGGCAGATCAGCAAAGAGGAACATGAAAATATAGAAGCAAAAGACGGCATAAAAGCAAGTCCAAATATTACAGGGATTTGAAGGAAAAGAGGGAAGATGTGGGGTTTTTGCAGGATCTGGAAAGCATAATAAAATCAGAAGAATGGTCTGAATTAAGATGAAGAGTAACTGGAAGGTGTTAGGAAATGGGGCAGGAGAAAGATGTGTAGAAACTTACGATTTCTGTTGATGGATTTGGCTTTTATTGGGAAAAAGAAAAAGGATTTGAGAATATGCTGATTTGATCTGTTTGACAGGGAAGTCAGGACACAAATTCTAGTACTAAGATTATTTTTTTTTTTCTTAACCCCTTAAGAAAATTAGCTGTCAATTTAACTTGCTTTTAAAGTGAGTAGTGAAACAACAAGCAACTGTGCCTGAAAATTCAATCTTAAGCATTTGTGTTGTTCTGTCACTATCTCCTTTGACGTTTTTTCTATAAGCTGGAGGAATTTTTATGAGTTTCACTGCAGTTGAGGTGAGGCTGTAAAAGCCTCTAACATCAAAGGCAATTGGGGCAGTACCGCTTTATCAAAGTCAAAAGAATAACAAACTCTTTTTTGTGAAAATAACCCAAATTGCTTTTCAAAGTTAGTTTAGATAAACTGGTACTATTTTTATATGAACAATAAAATTCATGGTTGTTTTATATTGAGTTATGTTAGTTTTTGTATTGCTAGCATAAGAAATGAAATATAATCTCTCATAAACGTCTGTATAGATTGTTTTGTAGAGTGGCACTTAAACACTTTTCCTGCCCCATAGAGTATAGTTTACTATTTCTTATCTATACTGGTATTTAATTCAAAATCTTGATTTCTAACAGAATCTTTCATTTTACTGCATAGAAAAGTAGATCAGTAAATAATAACAATCTACCTTGCTTATCCGATTAGACTTGTCCATTAGACCTTCTTCAAACATTGGCATCCTTCCTCCCTAGCTGCTTCTTTCTTTATTGTATGTGCTGGGGGGCACAGTGGTAAAGGACAGGGGGGTTAACATTCCTTTTGGTTTTGTTGTTATGTCAAAGAAAACCTATCCTTGCATATGGTAGAAGGAAATAGATCTGTGTATACCTTAAAGGACATGCTTTGCCACTTGGGAGTAGTGAGTAGAAAGTATCAATAGTGATAACTAGTGGTAGCTTTCCCAGCAGGATTGTCAGCAATGAGATTATTTTACCACATTGGTGCACGTGTATTTAAAACACATGTGGGAATACAGAATTTGTGGTTTGTAGTAGAGTGGGAGCTATTTCTTTGTGGAATAAATACAGTGTTTATGTAAGAAATATCTATTGTGTAGTTAGCTTCTGCTCAGTACAGCTTACTGAAATTAGTTTTTCATTAGTGAGGGGAAGGTGTTTGAGGTTTTTCTTATGCTGTTCTGTGCCATTGTTCTTGGAGAGTTCTAAACTGTGTTCTGGGGTCAATCGCACGTCCTGTCTGAACCACACAAGGCTAGGATTGTATTGATGTATTTTCTTTCCAGAAATCTGCTTGGTGTATTGTTGATGTTCTGCAGTGTCATAATATACCCCCAAAGGAATCATAATATAATAACTGTAATATTGATGTTTTGCAGGCAGAGTCAGAACTGTAACTTTCATGTTACCATTAGGCTGTTGCATTTGTCTTGTGGATTTGGATTTCAGGCAGTGCCAGAGCTGTGTAAGAGGTGGTGAGCGATCCTGACGTTCTTCACGTGTATTTACTTCATTATGTTGAATAGAGGAATTAGAAAGTGAAATTGTGGATAGTTCAGGAATGGAAAAAAAGTGACTGGAATGGCAGGAGATAAAAGAGAGCTGCAACTAAGGGCTCGTGTCTAAAAGTTGTTTTGAATGAATTAATCGTTATGGAACTGGGGTTTTTTGTTGTTGTTGTTTTTCAGAAGACTGTGCCAAAGAATAATTTTACTCAGATGACATCACATTTGGACTACTAATGCTATCCACCCACTCTACAAGGCACAATGCATTTCTAGGTAATTTAAGTAAGTATGTAGATTTTTATTGCTACTAGAACAGTAATGCTTTAAATGAAGCATCTCATTTTCAACCTCAGGCAAGATAGAAATTCCACTTCAATTTGAGATTGAAATTAATGTTGTATGTGGGCATGAATAAACTTCAAATAAGCTTTTAATAAGCTTTCACCCTCTACGCTGGAAAGTGGAATGAAACAATTGAACTAACTGCACCTGAGCTGCCTTGGATGCTAGAAGGAAAAGAATTCAAAGCCTTATGATGGCTCTGTCCCTGGCAATGCAGTGTCCTGATGTGGCCCTGTGGTTTCTGAAGAATATTCTGAATTTAATATCTCTCCCAGGGATGTGGTGGTGTTTTTGGGGGGTTTGGTTTTGTTGCGTGTGTGTCTTTTTTTTTGTTTGTTTGTTTTTTCAGATGCTCCAGTTAAAGTGGAGATGAGATTAATATCCTGATAATGTAAGATATAGAAAGCAAAATAATGCATCTGAATAGGTTCGAGTAGCAACATCTCTGGTTGCATGTTGTCTTATTTATGAAAGGGTGGCATCTCCCCAATTCCTTGATTGGATGCTATGAACTGTCCAGCTGAAGATGGACTGGGAAGTGCAGATTTCTATCTTTGCAAGATTTGTCTTACCTTGCAGTAAGATTACTGGTTGCTTTGTACGTCCATGGTCATGTGAAGAGAAACGCACAATGGGCAGTGTAGTTTGCTAAGGTTTGTTTTAGGAGTGACAAAGGGGTTTTGATTCAATGAATCATGAGGATCACAGCCATGGCCCCCTGTGGCCTTCACCTATGTGTTTATATGCTTTTTCATTGTAAGTAGATATTATTATTAAACTTTTTCAGATGTTTCATGGTCTTCTTGGTTGGATCCAAGAAACTGATCTGTTGGGAGAGATCAGATATTCTGCCCAGCTTGGTGAAACTGGATGTTTTTGTCTTGCTGGCAGAAATAATTCCTAAATTCCTAATGACTTACCATGAATTGGAGATGTTTGGTTGTGCATGAAGGAAGGTGAATGGAGTTGCAGGTAGCAGTGCTTGTAGTTAATGATGTGTGACACTGTTTCTTCGAAGGATGGTTTTAGTTGCTTATAAATTTACTCAGACTTAAATCATTGAGCAGTAAGTCAGCCCCTGAGAATGAGATGAGGGGGAGGAATGTACTGTTTTCTTGATTCAGAATGCAGTGAGAATCTTACCACTGGAAAGATGAAGCACCTGCATATATGAGAGCAAGTACTCAAAGCTTTAGGAAAAACTTACACCACCTGTGCTGTCAGGTGCTTATTTTTTTTGCCTTCTTTTTTTTGTGTGTGTGCGCCATCCCAAGCTCTTACATTAGGCAGCAAGATAGATTTCTGAAAATACAGTTTGTACCAGTTCTGTGATTTACCTAAATCCATTTCATCTGTCCAAATCAGATGAGGTAGATATATTCCAAATCCTTTCAGTCAGAACCAGCCAGAGCTATTGAGCATGTTCGAGCTGGGCTGTGAGAAGTAAACATGCCTAATCTCCACTCCATTGTGATGTCAGGTACAAACACTGAATAAGGAGACTTTCTTCTGTACTCCTTGTACTTTTCCATAACCACATCCCCCATCTACTCATGATTCTGTCAGTCAAAGGCCACTCCAGTAGTATATTTCCATAACTGTTGTGCGCTTTTGGTTCAACTTTTCTGTAGTCTTTGATTTTTTTTCTTCTTTATTGCTGTTCTTGTGTTCAGAACAGCCCATAATAAAACGGACTGGTTTGAACAACGTATACTCTGTGTGGTTAAAATTATGAAAAACTTCTTTTTTGAGTATCCTGAAAACTTATGGATGCTGTGCATCTTTGGTGTTGCTTTTCAAGTCACCTTTGTAGACCATGAAGACCTGCTTTGTTTTATTAAGAATTTTTGTTTTCCAGGGTGTTATTCAGCCTTATTTTCTGCTTCTCTCTCCTTGGGCTGTTTTCCTTCACATTTATCTTTTCAGTACTCCTTTTTCTTTTTTCAGAGCTTTTTTTTTTTTTTTAACTTGTGCTGAAAATCCTTAGTTTAAAACTGTTAAGTTATAGGACTTTTGTATTTACTTATAAAAACCATCTTTTTTTCTTAGTGTTTTTCATAGAAGCATGAAAAGCAAATAGATAATTGGAGAGGAAAATACTTTTGACACTGATTTGTAGAAATAGATTTGGAATTTGTTGTACTCTTTCTCAGTGACTTGTGTACAGGTATGAGTGCTGGCAGTAGTGTCCCTGTGCTTCTCTGGAAACGTGCCCACATCACTACGTGTGCAAAACCACATTTATTCAGGAGATCAGTGAAATCAAACTGCTGTCTTATTCTGATTTGTTTGTTCTTATACACCTGCTATAAAAGGGCAATGAATTAGGAGCAGCAGCACAATCACAGCCTATCCACAAGGAATGGGAAATGTAGTATTGAGGGAGGTTCATTATCTTGGTCATAATTATTGGGGCTGCTCAGCCTGTCAGAGTGAAGAAAAATTGCAACTTGTTAAATCAAAATTTGTTTAATAGTGTGTAGAAAGCTAATGATCTGATAATGGTCTCTTCGTTCCTAAGTGAGATTTAAGGGAAAAAAAGAGATTTGTTTCTGAGCAAGCTAAGAGATTTTCCTAGGTTTTGTATTTGGATCAGAGCAGTTGATTTAAATTAATGAAATGAAGCTGACCAAAGCCAAGGTGTGCCCTGGGCCAGGCAGAGAGCAGGGAGAGGTGCTGTGTGGGAGAAATCACCACCCTATTTGTTGAAAGCTTCAAATTATGAAGCAAATGAAGGCAGACTTACAAGAAAGGCTAGAAACTCCTAGTTCCACTTTCTTCTGCTGAAACTGGAATTTACAATGTAGAGGATGATCTTAACATTTCCACTCCTCTGTGTTGCTTATTATAAGACCACGCTGAACTGCCTTTTCAAATATTTTGGGATTTTTGTGTTGAAGTGACCCAAGAGCATCTCGTGTTCATGAGTTACTAAACCCAAATTCCATCTTTGTGTATAGGAGTAAATGGACTAACATATTGCTTCTTAGAATTTTATGGATTGAAAATGTAGTATTGAATTTATATTACAATTCTGTAATTGCTTAATAGGTTTTAAAAAACCCAGTAGAATAGGCTATTTTTAATGTTGATTAAAATTGCTGCTAACTGATTTTTGTTATGAAACCAAAATTATCAGAATTAAAAGCAGAAACTCTGGCTTTTGCTTTGAAGCCCAGGTCCACACGGAAGGAAACTTCTGAAATTAAAGAGACTGTCATTATACTTAAAATTTTCTATTTATGTACATGTGAAAGTTGTATAGTGTTGTTTTGTGGTTTGTTTTTTTGTGAAAAGATAATTTTTCTTCAGGAATTTCATTAAAGAGATCTAATTTTCTTTTCATCTAAATTTTAGCAAATACAGAGTGAAGCCCATTCTTTCCTTTGCAAAAACCTTCTGGAAAATTACTTGGATCCTGTAATTAAATGTCAGTGAAAGTAGGTGAGTCTCTGAATATTCTTATTAATCCAAGCAACTAATGAGTTAATTGTGTGTGTCAGAGTCCTATTTATAATTTACAATGCTAAGAGGAACTCTGGCATTTAACCTAAAATCTAGAAGATTAAATTATTATATAAACAAATGACATCACGCAGAAAGAAATTAAAAAAAAAAGGCAAAGATTAAGCAACATATTCCTGGCTTTACTCCTAAGGTAGAAAGCTGTGTATATGCCAAATATATTTTTATCTAGTGTTTTTGTAATGAAATTCTTCCTTAACATAACTTACTTGATTAGTTTCTCTCGGCATTTCTGTCATGGTGATTCTGTGGCTGTTCTCTGAGATATTGTTTAGAACCAGGCTAATTTCAGTCTTACAGTAGACTAATATTCCTGTGTCATTAATCTGATTTTTCTCAATTCATGTAGTTACTTAGCACTGGATTTAGAGGTCAATTTGAATGATTGAAGCAAACACATGTTCATCTTTGGCCTTTCTGAATTTTGAGTTAGAGCAAGTTAAATCACAGTGATAGTGTTTATGTGCCTGTTTCATGTAAACACTGTTTGAATTTCCAGGTAAAAATAAGCACTGACACCTTTATTTGATAGTTCAGAGTTGCCAGAATTTGTTTTTCCCTGACTGTATTTAATAGCATGGGTAGTAGGAACTAAATAAGTGAGATAAAAATCTGAAAGTAAGAATGGGGAGACAAGAAGTAAAATGTTTAAAGCAAAAAGAAAGACATAAAAGTTGGAGTGAAGAAATGAAGACAAATGCAGGCAAAATGACAGGAATATCCAATTTTGTGTCTTCTGCTGAATTCTGGAATAGAGTAAATAAATTCTTTTTGTGGTTGCCAGCAGACTGCCATGGTATGGGCTCTCAGTGCCATCACGTATTCTGCATTGTGAAATGAAGTCTGCTTTGGAAAAATAGGATGTAATTCCAGTGTATGCATTACCATTTTGTTTTGGATCATTAATACCATTTTGGAGAAAATCTTCAATTATCTCCTGTTACCACATACTTGCTCAGTGCTTCCTTTCCCAGAAAAATGGTTTGTTAAGTTCTGCTGCAAGTGCAAAGTGCTCTTCTGTCTGTGCTGGGGACGTACAGGTCTGAACCAATTATTAAATCCTGAGAAAACTTTAATGGCCTGTGTGCTGGTGATGTTTGCTTCTGGAGACCAGATGAAATCTAATCCAAAATAAACCCTCTTGAACATCTAGCACAGGAGTGCCAGCACCAGCTGCTTTGATCTACTGCTCCACTTCTACTGTTCCACATTGCTCGCTAATGGAGGTGCAGCCAAAATTGTTCCCTTTGGTTATAGGTCAGTAGATGAGGGCAATGAACACTTGTGAGACGTATCTGTTCTACAAATTCAATTCTAAGTTTCAGTGCTAATGTTGGCAACTTTTAAAGTTGCCACTATTGTTTATTTGCAACTTTTGTTAATACAAACTGTCAAGGAAACAGACAAATACTGTAAGTGGCAGTAAATCAAACAATTAAATCACAACTGCCTTTTGAAATCTTGATCGTTTAGTCAGCAGTTTTTTTTTCTTCCCTGCTTATATTCTTGAATTGATAAAACAGGAGTCTTCTGATTTCTATCACTTCATAATTTTTATAAAGAATTCTAAGATTTGTATAATTCTTACCTCAAGCGTTTTGCTTGAGCTGCTCATCTGCATTGAAAAAAAAAAAATAATTAAGTCCCGTTGTTAAGTTGGAACAAGACAAAAAATGGAAAATGTGTGATCTTCCCAGGTGTTTGCAGTTATTACAGTCTTTCTGTACATTGAGCTCTCATGAATCAAGACAGGTAATTTTTCCCCCTCAATTCCTCAGTTTGAGGCTGTAGATAGCAGTTGTTAAGATTTTGAAAACTTAAGTAATATTGCCAAACCATGTTCAACCGTTTTACCTTGAATTAATAGTTGTAAGAGTTGTTCCCATCTGTCTTGTGTTATTTTAAGTTCAGAGAGCCTCGAGAATTCTGCACACTGACCGCTAGTGTAATCTCTCACATGTCTAAGCCAAGGATTAGGACTCAACTCAGTTATATTTCTTGTTTTTATTAGATCCTTGCAGAATCTAGGCCTAAGCTTTCAGTATTTTCTAGAAAACTTCCAATATTCAATTAACATTTCTGTTGATAGGGACATCTAAAAGAACATAATATATATTAATAATATATTATTACAAAAATATAGTTTGTTATATATTAATATAATCATTAAAAATGATATAAGGTTGTAGCAGGACAAGTATAAGCATTTTTTTGTTTTATTAAAGCCAGTTAGTTTTTTTAAAGCCATTATTTGCAGTGTATTTCAAATTGTTTTTATTCAATCTATTCCCTTGTGCTGTAACTAGCATAAACATTCATTATAAAAGTGTATTTTATTCTTCTAGGCTTAAGCATCTCTACACTCAATTTGAATAATCCTTTCTAATAGAGCATTTATTACTGCCACTTGAGTGTGTAGCCCTTTAGCTAGCAAAAACTCTATGCATTAAGTAAAAATCAGAATTTAGTACTTAGTTGCTTCATATAGCAGTTTTGGGAAGAGACTTCAATGAAGCAGGTACAAGACTTGATTTAAAATGAAGCAAAACATTGAAAGTCAAAACATCAGTATTGTAAGCCAGCAAGCTAGGAACAGTCATTACTTTAATCTTGTTATATGAATATTGCACTGTTATGTTGAAGTGCATGTTTCATTCTTATTCTATTTGCATGTTTGTTGGTATGTTAGGCATAACTAAACCGTTTCAAGCCTAACGTATGCTTTAATACAGTACAGCTCTTTTCCAGCCTGTTAGCATGTGGCCTCAACATATAATTTATATTAGTTTCAGGATTTCCTGTGAATATTGATAGCTTTTGAAATCCCATTCCTCGATACCAGTATTAACAGGCTACTAGTAAGATCCTGGGTCACTGAAATAACCATATTCACAATGGTCTGAGCAGAAACGATTTGGCATTTACAATAAAATCTGATTATAATTTTACTTTTTGATAATTGATGTATTAATTGAAAACTGAAATAGCTGTAATAACTTTATAAATACGTTGTTAATGTTGCTTTTCAGGACTTAAGTGCTGGATGATCCAAGTTTGGTTCTGCTAATAAAGTAGAAAAAGAGCCTATAAGGGATGAATTACCACGTTTGCTTTGATTTAAAATATTAATTGTAAAATACATGTAGTACAACTTGATTTTAACTAGGTCTTGCTTGTTGAAGCAGTGCTAATTTCAGCATCTTCAGTAGTGACCTGGAAGGGAAGGTTTGAAATGTTTGCAAATAAAATATGGTGATACTAATTTGGGAGGTGTTGAGAACTTGAGAGTGCAGAAAAAGCTTTGAGGATCAAGATGCGAGCATACTGAGACGTGGGGTTTGGTAGATAAAAATAGTGTAGTCTCATCATTCTGTGAAAGAAAAAATCTAGAAATGGTAAAAGAGGAAAAAAGAAAAAGTTGAGAAAAAGAGTTTTAGTCATGTGAATGGAGTAAGGTTTCAAGTAGCTGATATGATTTTGTGTTGAGTATTGTAGAGGGTAAAAGGGACTAATATTTTCAAAAACACAAAAGGGAGATTTTTGACTTCATCTTGGAAATTTTTGTCCTACATATGGGAGCAGCAAAACTCTTTTAAGTTTGGCTTAGAAATTCCTCAGTTACGTTATGTCTTTCAATTAGTATTGTGATCTTAATATATTTTTGAAAGAGCTAAGGAATGGGAAATAAGTGACAGAATTTTTGCTATGACAACAAAGTCCAGAAAGCCTTCATTAAAAAAATTCCCAATTCTTGAAGAGTAATATGTTATCATAATTAATCAACTTAATTTATAATTAAATTGACCAGACCCAAGATTTTGAAGATCATAGTGATCTATGGGAAAAAGGAATTTGTTGGTCTGATTTTGCTGCTGCTTTGGTGACCCTGAGAAGGTGAATTCAGTGGGTTTTCTGGACTTGATTAGTTATCACAAGCTCTGAAAGTTTCTGCTTGTGTAAATAGCAAGCCACTGAGGAGGAGTGCATGCTGCTGCTGCTCAGCAGAATGCAGGAAGAATTTGAGCAAATCTGATGTCTACATAAATTGATAATGTTTTAGAAACATGGAAGGCTAAAAACCAGTTGATTAAATGTTACGGTGCTACTTCAAACTATAATTTTCACTTGAACAGTGTTTACTGAACATTCAGAAATTCAGTTGTTTGGTGTTCTAATATTTGAATATTTAAGATGTTCTTTTTTTATTTATATGCGTAAGAATATGTATGTAGAATGATTGCAGTAAAATTACATTAAATTACATATGCTTTTTTCTATTTCTGTGTTGCTGTTTCTGCTTAGTTCATGCTGTGCTCTCCCCTTTTTTATTATTAAATAATGCACTGTCTTTCCTGCTTAAGCAAGTCTAATTATTGACTAAATGTTGGCTGTTGTTCCATTTCCTTTTGATACTTGCTTATTGCAGGGTGGCAAAAGGATACCTGACATCTATCCCCAAAGTGGTTACGAAGTGTTTTGCAAAGTGTAAGACAAGAAAACTCAAGTGTTTCTGCCTTGTTTTTTTTTCAATTCTTTAGCCAAGACAATTGTTTAGACATTTGCTTTCTGCACTAACTGAAAACCCTTTTTATTTTGTTTGATTTTTTTCCTTTCCTGTTAAATCACTTCTTGCCTGTGTAATCTGAAGGACTTGTCCTGTATCTCAGGTTTTGCAATTGCTGTAATTCCAGTTGAGCCTGGATTGTTCTAGTGGAAATCCTGACAAAAGACTAGAGTTCTAATGAAATATAGGGTAGTGCAGTGTAAGGGTTTGGAATACTGTAACTATAATATTGAGGTTTTATTTGATATATAACCTTGTTCTTTCCATAGCAGGTTGTTGTATTTGGGGAAAAACTGAAGGATCCACTGGCAGACACCAGAACTTTAGAAGAGTAAGTCTTTACGTGTGTTAAACCCTGTTAATCTTATGAATATAATGGTCAGCATGTTAATACAGAAGTGTATTTTGCATTTCCATCTCTTTGGACTGAAGCTGGCATCCCCTAGCATTTCCCATGTTTTATTTTGTTGTGTTTTCTTCCTCCTGCCTCATTCTTTTTACTTTTGTTATGGCTTTCTGGTCCCTGGGATGATGTGACGAACTTCTAGGGGAGAGGGGTGAGGGGAGGCAGGGAGGAGGAGCTGTTTCTTCTGTAATTTTTGACTTGGGCAGTGCTTCAGTGTTGGAGCTTAAAATATTCCTACTTTATCATTTTATGGAAACATGAATATGAAGTCTCACATCTTCCTTTTTGAAGACACTTTCCAATGAAGTGCACTGCTTCCTCTGTTCTGCAGGCAGGCAAACAGTCCACTCTGTTCACAAAAGCTTCACAGAATAATTTAGCTGTGCATGAGTCACCCACACTGGGAAATCTGGGCATCAGAAGCACTTCCACAGCTGCACAAATTGAGGATTGTGCAATCTACTCAGGGAAAAAAAAATATGCCCATCACTAAGTATTTTTAAAATGTTTTATTTACGTGTTTGCATTTCTGCATGAGATGGATAATTAAGTTTCAGTTTAAATATTAACTTTCTGCAGCACCTGCCATTTGTTCTTTGGTGTTGCTGTTAACAGCTCTCCTCATCTTTTTTTATATGTGTCCACTTGGGACACTTGTACAACTCTGAGTTACAAATAGCTGTTGGTACAAATCATTATTTCATTCAATTTTCTTAGTTTCATATCACTCCTTTTGGTGTATATACCTGCATAAGTGTCTGTACTAAAGATTATCTTAAAACAGTCACAGTTCATGGTAATTAACATATTACTTGTTAGACAGGGTGATTGACTACTTAGCAACACATCAGGTATATAAACTCCTGTGCTTTACATTTTGAGTTTCCCATTGACTCTAAGGCTGAGTTCTGGATTTGTTTTCATCTCCAGAGGCTGACCCATGAGCCTGGATCAGTGGATACAAACAAATCTTGTTCTCTCCAAAAATTTCAGTCGTCATAGGTTGACACAAGAGATGCAGCAACGCATGGGAGAGTACAGATGTTTCATTTAAATATGAAGCAGGCTTCTTAAGTAGTAGCTACAACACTTGTTTCTTTGTGCACAAATTGGAATCTCATTTTTCCTAACTTTGTTCTCTGGTTGTAATTTAACACATGGCATAGGTCAGCATGAAATGGCATTGTTGCCAAAAGATGTCTAACCTGGTGATTCACTACTTCCCCTTCCCCTGTGCCAACACAGCTTTTGAGCAGCCATATGGTGAAACAAACTTAGTTGATTTAGCTGAATGGAACAATATTTGGGTTAGTTTTAGGCTGAACCAATTTTCTACTCTGTTAAATGTGTGTTCACAGATGCTAATGCTATCAGAAGAGAGGGGAATTTTATATGGGTGTGGAAGTGAGTGATCAAAGGCGAACATTATGAAAAGTTACAGCTTGACCGAGGAGTTTGGTAAAAGTGCTTAAAAATATCAGTAACTGTTACAGTGTGAAGTGCCTCATCTGTAGCCATGTGGTCTTACCTGTGTGGTCTGTGTATATATTGGTCTTGCTATTTTACCTATAGTAATTCTTTACCTGCAGATTTATTCAGAGGAAGTACTTAATCTGTTTCTCCCACATCCTAGATGAGTTCCCTTTCCATGAGTTAGGAGTAAGTCTTTTTTCCTGTTTTAAAAAAAAAAGTGCATAACTGAGAAGCATTAAGATGTTGCTGGATATCTGGATGTGTTAGATAATGGTATCTTAAAGGAGTAAGTTGTTGATATGAAATAGTCAGTTGTCCTTTAAAAGGTAAGGTGGGTTATAAACTAAGCAAAACCGATTTAAGACTCATGGCTATATCCTTAAAATTTCTCCTAAAGAGACTGTAAAAGCATCAGGTGCAGAAAAAACTTGTGTAACTTCTCACAGACCTTATTGGTCATCCATTGGCTTCTTGGATTTCTGGAGATTTTAGAATGCAATAGTGAGATATGTAAAAAGTGTGAGTGTTCATTTGGATGTAAAAGCTAATCTTCATTGGGTAGATTTTTCTGGTGTAGGATAGAATTTTGGAATGACTTATCAGTGTGAATTTAAAAACCTGCTTTTTATCTCCCTTTCCCACCTCACAACACACACACACACGCATACTAAAAGTCTGGCAGTTAAGGTCCTCACCTAACATGTAGGTTCATGTTTTTTTGGCAAGAGTAATTGTAGTGGATAGTTGAGTGTTTGTTTTTGTCAAAGTCAAGTCTTATTTTCTAAATTTAAACCTGAGTTTATATCAACACTGAGCAAAAATTTTGTATGGAATGGAAGAATAATTTATTTGGCGTTATCTTGCTTTGAATGTGTAATAATTATGTCTGGAATTTTGTAATTAATTTTCTCCATGACTGCCTCTCTCTTGTTATTGGGGTAGAGGAAAAACAATGTTTAACTCTTTTTGATCTGTCTCATTTCTTGGTGAATTTTCATGTATATTTTCCAGTGTAGGAATTAAGTGTTTAATAATTTCTTCTCTTCAGTTAAATTTATTTGTATTCTTGGTATTATTTATGCTCTGAGGAAAACATGATAAAACATTTTAGGCAAATTGTTTAAATTAACATCTATATCAGATACAAAATATTTAAAAGTGCTAATGCTCTGTTTCATAAATATGCACATGTGTAATTGGATGAATGATTTCAAAGTGGTGTTAACTCCAGGATAGATATCTTGGTACCAAATTTTAAAGTGGGTTTTCTTTCTTAAATTTCTATTAAGATTGAGAAATTGAGCGAAGAACTGTTCTGTCTGTTAACTTTATTCTGTAGAAAGTAATTGTTTTGTATGTAGCGGCTAATTTTCGGTAGTAATTAGTAATATTCAATGGGAATTTAAACTTTTGAGTGTGTGTGTGGTGCTTTTTCCCCTTTTGAATTTCTTTTTTAATTTTTTGAAAAACCCATGCCGATTGCCTACCTTCTCAGGTCCATTTAAGAGGCTGGAAGAATGAAGCTGGGATTTTCTTTGTTCCTTGTGAAATATACCAAGTTTAGATGCCACCTGTGAAAGAGAATAGTAGAATCTCCAGCTTTTACGCCATCTACAGCACTGTTTTTGGCAGCGCAGGGAACACTGATTTAGAATTTCTTCTTGAGCTGGTTGGCTGCAGGTTGGGGCTGCCCAGAATCCCAGCAAAGGAGATAGACATTTACAGAGACATGGAGATTTTTGGTTTTGAATAGTGACACTATTGTGTCAGCTTCTCTTGATTAAAACTCATTCTCTGTGAAATACTGGTGGGGTGTTGGGTTTTTTTTTGTTTTGGTTAAGCACCATTTAAGGGGAGGCAGTGGGTGTATTCCTCAGTATTGATGAGCTAAACTGTATTTTAGGTTTGCAAACATGGTGTATAGTCTTAGGTCTAACCCCTTGCTCCTCGTTACAGATCCAGCTGTGGCAGATGTAGTTAAGAGGGGTCAAGGGGTCCTTAGCTGTGCCAACAATCAAAGGTACACAAAGCCACACTTTTTTAATAAAAACAAGATAATAAAGATTATATTTAAAACTGTGTGATATGTGGGTTTCTTAGACATGTCATTTCACCAGTCTGCTTCAGCGTGTCTCCAGAGCTGAAGGGGTAAGCTCCTCCAGTAAAAGCCACAAAAAAAAGGTTGGGAAGAAGCAGGGTGGAGCCCAATAAATAAAAGCTTACTGTCCCTTGTACAGACCAGTCGCACAGGATTTACAGGTGTTATTTCTGTCACACTTAAGACTTTGTTATTGAAGGAAGGGGATCTCCAGTGAGGAGCTGTGAATGCAGAGGACTGAGAAAATATTTTAAATGAGAATAAAGAAGGTTAGCGATTGTTTCTGATGGTCAGGTCATTAAGCACCACCTTTCAAATTTTTCTTAAAACTTAGTTAGGTTTGTACTATTTATTTTTTTTTATTATCCTTTATGCTTGTCTATTCCCTGCGAAGGAAATGGACCTAAGCAAGTTGCTGGGATAAGTCTGGCTAAAACTCACTGTAAACCATGTTCTCACAGACATGGCTGATGAGGATTTGAGGAAAAAGCAATTCTCTCCTCCATTTGTCACATATTAGTTTGTCCCACCGTCAGGAGAGAACTTTACTCTGTAGGTTGGGACTGAATGCAGTTGGCAATTTCCATTTTTCTAGCTCAGGGCTAGAGGAAATGCTCATGCCCACTCTCTCCACTCTTGTCCCCTCACAAATTTTCCTATTAAAGGGCCATCTGAGATCAAGTTGCGTGGATGCCTGTGCTAGAAGCAGCACTCTCCCACTCTGTTTTCCTTCATCTACAGAACATGACATTTTGGGGATGTCAGCTCTTCTGCATGAGTGCAGACCAAGATTACTTCTTGGTAGAGAAAAGGTTGCACCATATGGCTATTCCCAGCCACTAGAAGAACCTTTTCAGCTGCAAAGTTTGGACAACATTTCTTGAAATTCCTTTCAGCCCCATCTTCTGATATTTTTGTTTGTTGGTTTGTTCAACTTTCTTTTTTATTTTGAGGTAGGAAATGTGACGTGTGTCAGTTTTAAAAGCATAGTATTTTCCCAGGGCCTTTGATAGGCTGTGACAAGGGATCAATCAGTCATTCTCCTAATTTGCTTTTGGTTGGGGCGTACACCATTGCAAGCAGAGGAGCAAATATCTCCAAACCTGCTGGCTTGTGCTGTTAGGCCAAACTATACTGTTTAGAGAGCAGGTTCTGGTTCACCCCTCTAAAGATCTAAAGTTTATGGTTACTAGAGAAGAATTAAACTAAAGCAAATTCTTCCCCTTCTCCTCACCTCTAAAAGAACTAAAGAGAAAAATGGTTGTGCTGGGGAGGGGGAAATCTATGAAGGAAAGAGCAAAATGGAAAATGTGAGTGATGGGTATATGCTACTCTAGGAATGAAAGAATGGATGGGTCTCTGCTCGCCCATTATGGTGGGATCTCCCCGTAGAATAAAACTCCTGAAGTTCATAATGCAAGTTACCAGAAGCCACTGTTTCTTTTCTCCTGGAAAGAAGTACCAAGGAATTTTATAAGTATCTTCAGGATTTGTATAATGGTGGGTGTCTAGAGGATGGGGCCAGGCTCTTCTCAGTGGTCCCTGGTGGCAGGACAAGGGACGATAGACACAAGCTGGAATGAGGAAAAACTTATTTATTTTGTAAATGCTAGAGCCCTGGAACAGGCTGTGGGTGTGGAGTCTCCTTCTCTGGAGATAACTCAAACCCTGCCTGGCTGTGGTCCTTTCCAGCCTCCTCTGGGTGACCCTGGTCTGGCAGGGGGGTTGGATCTCTGAAGATCCCTTCCAAGCCCTACCATTCTCTGATTGTGTGGTAATGAGCAGGGCTTTTGGTGCTCTGCTGATGTTGGGGTCAGGTTCTGGCTCTACTCTTTGCTCACAGTATGGATTTCTGCTCCTTGGCTGGGTGACCCTGGTGTGGAGCGAGTGGTGAAGCTCTGCTGGGCCGTCACAAGCTCAGACCAGCCTGCTGTGATTTTGCTTCTTTAAACAAGATCTTCTCTCAAACTAATCCTCAGTGACTGTAATAACTACTTTGCTCCCTTGACAAAATAGGATTATGGCACAGAGATCAGGTTCTATTAAAGAAGTTAATCTGTTTCGGTTTGCAGAAACTGTGGTGTTGGAAAACTGTAGTGTTTCCTTTATTTTTTCCTGTGATCCTGGATGAAAGTGTTTGTCTTAATACATGTCACCTCATGTTAATTCCATCCAAGGACTAATCTGTAAAGTCATGAAAACATTACTTATAAAATCAAGATATTTGTATGAAAATAAGGGCAATATCGATTCTTCTCAAAGACATTTAGCAACATTACCATTATGGTGAGGCGCTGGAGAGGCTTTCAGACACTGACTGTGAACAAAATTAAGTACAGGCAACACGTTGACTAGTGTCCTATCCAGTTTTTAGTCTGGTCCTGAGAGAACATCTGTGCAATTTCACAGTTAGGTCAAGCTTTGAATTTGTTTCTAAGATTTAATGTCGCTAATGAGCGTACCGGTAGTGACGGTAAAATTGAAGTTACTGACATTCTTTCTGTTGAAAACACGGGATGTTTTATTGGATGGTGTGAACTTTTCACTATTACCTTAGGTTGGATCATGGCTTTTCACCCTATGACTTATTCTGAACCTTGTTTCCTTGGCCAAGCAGCAACTTGGCACCCAGTAACTTATTGCCTCTCAGTGAGCGGTAAGTCATCATGGCCTGCCAGTTGCAGCGTAGCTAGTTTTGGGGGATTTGGCTACAGATTGAGCAATGTTGTGTATTAATAGTTCCTATATCCATGGCAGCAGCTAAAGTTTTTGATTGAGAACCTCAGCTTTCTTAAAAATAGTAACTCTAGTCTTCTTGGTTGCGGAAAAGTTTGTAAGCACGCGTGAATGTGTAGAAAAGGTGGAGTATATAGAGACGAAAACATACAAGTCACTATATTAAAAAAAAAAACCACAAACCAAAACAAACCCTCATGAATTGTGGAGACAGACCCATGACCTTTGGACGCTTGTGGCTGACCAGGCTGGCATGTGGGCGTCTTAACCTTTCTGCTGGCTTTCACACACATGCCATTTCTACTGACTTAGAGAGCTGTGTGGTTTGGGTTACAAAAGCTTTTCCACTGCTACGAGCTTTCCTTTTGGTCTGGTTTAAAAGCTTGCTTGTGTTCGTTTACAGCATAAACATATTCCTTTCCTCCTTAAAATCCCTTTTTGAAATATCCTTAAAAAAAGCTTTTTTTTTTTTTTTTCCTTCTGTTTTGGACATTATCAAATATGGTTTTTTGTCTTAAGTGTTTAGCTGTGACTTTTTTTTTTTTTTTTTTTTTTTAAATGCCCCTGTGTGTACTGCAGAGATGAGGTCTAAAATTTTCCTCCTCGGAACCCTGTGAGGAGCTGGGCGAGAGTTGGCAGAGTTGTTGGACTCCAAGCAGTTTAAAAACACGGGTTTCATGTTGCAGTCCCTGTAACCTAGACTTCCACGGGACTCTTTGTCACTATTAATGTTTGCACTTGTCAAACGGAACAAAACAGAATAGGAGAGGAGGCTGTAAGCACCTAAAAAAGTAGGTCAATGGGCCAGCAGGTTATTTGGCCAGAAAAGAACGAGTGGCTTCATTGAATCATGCTGTAATTGTTTTTCTCCTGTTGGCAGATTGTTCTGCTGTGCTTTAACTGCCTATGTTAATATTTGAATCTGTATTTTAACTGCTTAAGAGCCTCTGTTAGGTGCAGGGGAGGAGAAACTTAGCTTTTCTAATCAAATAGTAGGCAATTTTTGGTCTTTTCTATAAAATACGCTAATAAATTTAAGAGTAGCATAAGCTTTGTTTTTATATCCCAGTCTCCTTTTTACAATCTAATATGCTTTAAAATAAAATTTTCTGGTAGTAGTACGTGTACACTGTATAGTGAATATATTTTATTTTAAGAGCAGCAAGCAAGACAGAAAGGGGGATAAAGATGGGTGAAAAAACCGATTTCATGTAACTTAAAAATATAGAAAATAGTGTGGTTCAAAGAAACTGTAAAAATGAAAAGTAATGGCATAAAGTGGCTGGAAGTGGGTTATCACTAATACTGGCGCTGAGCTTTTTTTATGGAAAAAAAAAAGTGCATTTGTGAGGTAAGTTTGAAATACACTCTTCAAAGTGTTTTTGAAAGGGGTTTTGAAAGAAGAGGTTAATGGCTGTGTCTGAGGGAGCAGCAATAATGTAGTCAGGCAACTTTGCTACTTGCCAGCAGCAGCATTTTACACATTCTGGAGTCCTGAAAGTGGCAATTTTGAACAGTGGGAGAGAAAAAGACCTAACTGAAAAAGCCAGTGGAGGCCCAAGTAAGAGTTTCAGCAGAAAAGGTGTTGAAATAATGGCGTACAGATTTACTTTGAAGGTAGCAAGTGGAAGTGAAGATGTAGATGGTGTGGGAGATACTGAATTCAAAGAGTAAAACCGACATCAAGATTAAAGATTGGCATAAAGTGATAGCTTAAAGCAGAAGGAAATTGTTTCAGAATATCCATTTTATGAAGAAGGGCTTTAAAGCAAGGTGTATT
The DNA here is from genome assembly GCA_004320125.1 of Scolopax mira. Taxonomy (NCBI): domain Eukaryota; kingdom Metazoa; phylum Chordata; class Aves; order Charadriiformes; family Scolopacidae; genus Scolopax; species Scolopax mira. Next base: position 126,631 of record BJBW01003465.1, read on the forward strand.
CAGATAGTGAAACACTTGGGATATTTTTAGGAAGCAGAATATTACATTTATAAATTATTCTTCTTGGAATGATTACTTCTCTTTTAATTAAAAAAAAAAGTGATTGTTGTAAAACTCCTTGGTTATAAAATTCTCTTTATTTTATATTTTTACAGTTCAGAATTTAATGCTTTTCTGCAGAAGAAGATACATCTAACTCCACGTTGTTCTTCAAAGGAACCAGGTTTCATCACTAAACCTTACACTTCAACAAGTCCCAAGGTGTAAAAGGTAAAATTGTACCCTTGTAATTAATAAAGGGCCTGTGGTTTTCAGTCATCTGCAGAAGGGCTGAGTATCGATGTTACGTAGTGTCTTTTTGTTTCTCAGAACATGGCTGAATTTGATTCTTACAAATAGGCATAGTCCTTGATTTCTTCAAGTGTTTGCTTTAAACTTGAGTGGTTTCATTGGAGTTATCTCTGCAGTCTTGCCCATTGGCATGCCTAAGTGCTGAATTAGCTTAATGTATTGCAAACTTGGACGCAAAGACAGAAGGGTCAGACCTTGAAGAGAGGGGAAAAAACCGGACTACAGATGCCTTTCCTGTCATCTTTAAGTTCTTTTAACTATTAGTCTTGGGAACTATATCTAAGTTGCTAATTCTGACATAAGACTGTGTAAGGTCCCAGTTCTCACGTCCAGTTTCTCACAACATGTCTACTGTGATTGATTCTGTTGAATTCTAGAAATTGAGTCCTTTGATTCTTAAATTCTGATTCTGATTCTGTGCAGTTGTGTCACAGGTGAAAGGTTTTTGTATTTGTCTGTACGTGTGTCTTTCTTTTGCAGATTAATGGAACAGTATATCATTTGTCCTACAGAATTTCATATTAGTCTTGATGCCTATAATGTTAGGTACTAAATTAAATAAAAAACTTTAAAGGGGCTAAAAATATAATTATCCCTGTATTAGTGCATACTATGTAAGCTAAAGAAAACAAGTTTCTAATTTGTGTCTTGATTAAAAACCTAATTCCACGGCAGGGATTGTAGTTTGCTTTTATTGCTCAGCGACCTGTCTGTTGCTGCTTGCTTTTGACAAAAATTTGAAAAAACGCTGATTCTTAATTTACTTTCCTTGTGCCATTTCTGTCTGGTTTTCACATAGCACGATTCTGTTACTTTATAAAACCTGGCCAACTAATTTGAGGAATTTAATGTCTGTATGGCCAACGCCATTGTTATTGTGAAGAACTGGAGCGAAGGAATGGTTTGCTTCCCATGTGTCTTCAGGGCACTGGAATTTTGGAGAATAAACGTGGGAGGAATTTGGCCCTTCTTAATTGAAGACTTGGGTAAGGGGGCTCCTGGGGAATCTGGGCAAAGCTGCTGCACGCCTTGAGATGCTCCTTGAAAGAGACCTTGCTGCAGCTCAGCTTCCCCAGCTACTCCCCTCCTGCACTCAAGGTATGAAACTTTGTGGGGGAAAAAACCTCAGTCCTGTGAAGCCAACCTGCATGATATGGGGCTGTTGCACATCCTGAGACAATTTGGTAGAAACCTAAGCTTTCTTCATCAGTTTCCCCATATATTAAAAAAAATTGGGGTACAGTTATCCTGGAACATTTTGCAGACTGTTTGGGTCGTGGGGTTGCAGCTGCCATTTTTCTTGTGGTGTTAACACTGCTCGTTCCACTGAATTTGGCACTTTCAGAAACAAACAAATCCTTCTTAGAAACTATGAGTCACTGAAGTGACTAAACCCAGCTCCTTTGAAATAAATGCAGTGCATCTTTACTACAAAGTTTATAACATAGTAAAAATTCCCAAAGATCTGCAAGTTCAGCTCTTACAAAACTCCTTGGTGCACACAGTTGTTCTGTAATCACTGACAATGTCCCAGTCCTGCTGATCCCTTTGAGCAGCCTCTGACACCTGATGTTTCTTTATCAAGGAGAAAAATTTAATTGCATTGGTTTGTTTTCATAAACCTTACAGGCTTTCCATAGTGTGATGTAATTTTTGGGTACCTAAAAGTTGGTGCTTGTTGATTTAAATACTGATTTTAATTCTATATTCCTTCGTTCACTCTTAATATTTTCAATCACATCCTTTATTCAAAATCATATATCACGTGAAAATGAAAAACTTCTACTGAAACTTTTTAAGAATAAGCGACTGCTTTAAGAAATGGCCAGACTAACTATCACTTTCTCAGTATGGAGAGCACATTCAAATGGGTATCTTGTACTCATCATTTCACATATCTGTGATAACAATATGCTCAAGAAAATACAGTAAGAAATTAGTAATAGCTGTAAAACACTATATCCCAAATCCTTGTTGTTTGTACAATTTCTAAATAGAATGTATTACTACTGAGGAGTGTATTTTACGCCTTTTCAACCTTCAAAATTGTGAGTGTCTTTTAAGGAAAAGTTAAAATAAAAAAGGAAAAGGCATATCTGAATTCAGAATTAGAAAAAAAGGTTTGTATGCTTTCAGTCTAGTCTTATTAATCAAAATATTTAATAAAATAGTGTTCTCTTGTACTCTTTGTCATGTAAAATGAGATACTAAAGTCCAGGTTATGATGGTAATGGAGACTGCTAGAGAAGGTAGGAGGACAGAGCAGAAAGTTGGAAGAAAGGGATAGACTGAGAGCAGAATGAAAACTTTGGTGTGCTGATGAAGACTCTGCTTGTTCTTCCAGAGTCACATTTTGATGTTTTTTTTCTTCTCTTACAGGGCAAACGTACAAATGTCTACCACAAGACTAAAGTGTGATATGTTATGTTTTTTACCATAAGCACCCATAAAATGAGCTCCATTGCAGACAGGTATGTTAATAGACGCTAAAGAGTTTGGGGGGAATTACTGTTCAGTGCTTCCTTTAATACTCTTTGCTTAAGGTTAATATATAGAGAATATTAATTTATGCAAAAAATTAGAGGAGTGAGCTTTTGGCTTTTTTTCTTCCCACAAAGTTGTTTTGATAGTTGTTAGATGTGTTGTTTTGTACTCAATGGAAATATCTATTTTTATTGCTTGAGATGCATCTTAAAATGTATTACTTGTTTTTAGCCATGAAACAGCATCTGTGTAGTTTGAGTTGATTTTTAATGTTTACTTAAGGGGGGGGGGGGGGGGGGGGGGGGGGATTTGGGGGGGGGGGGGGGGGGGGGGGTGAGTACTTCAGTATTTGATTAAGGAAAACAAAAACATTTAAGCAATTAGTGATGCTGCAGATGATAGTAAAGTGACCCGCTAACCTATTTCAAGAGAAAAGTAATAGCTGAGACATGGTTTCTGCTTGATTCCTTGAGCTGGACTTTCTTAGCAGCTTAGGTGAACATCTGTCCTTAATATTCTGTGTATTGCCATTTTTGAGACTTCAGGAAATGAAACTTGCATCAAATTCACAGAAAGTTAAACCAGATCTAAATAAATACCAATGAAATCAAAGGGTAAAACTTGTCCGACTTCTTGCTTCTTTTAGTGAGGGTGTGTGACGTTTCACTGAAACTTTTGAATGTACAAATTCCTTTTAATTACTTTTTGTTTATGTAGTAGCACACAAAATAATTACTTCCTAACATCACTGCTTATCACGATGTATGATTGCTTGATGACGTTTACTTGCGTTAAGAGAAGGAAACATTAAGATAAAAAATTAAGCATGGACACACAGAGGTCAGCATGGACAGCACTAAATAGACTGAAATCAAACAGAAGAAGTTAGAGAAGTCAAATGTGAAAGTCTATTATATAGCAGTTTTGGAAAACAGAAGAACAGTTTTGATTTTTAAAGCACAAGGAAATGAACAGAGGTGTTGTATAAAGTATACTGAGGCATCTTCAAAGGAAAATATTGTCATTTTGGTATTTTAACACCCCTTTAGCAGTGGACAGTTGTGAAGTGAGGAAAATTTATGTGATACTTCGTTAGGAAACAAATATAAGGAGTAATTATTGCTATTGTTTAATGTTTATATTAATTGTATGTTTATAAAATTACATATGTGAATGAAGTACAGCATATTCCTCAGCCCTCTTCCATTAATTAATTCCAATAAACAACATTAGTGTTTAAGTAAAATGTACTTCCTTACTGTAAATAATCCTGTATTTATTAGTATTATTAAATACTGTAATTGTAATAGAAGTTGCCAATAAGTAATAGTAAATTATATTTATCCTCTCTGATATTTTTCAAAATGGTAAGGTAATCCAAATAATCAAGAGGATAGAAAAATAAAATCAAGTAGTGTTCAATTAAGTGTTTGCATAGGGTTGTAAGTTCTCATTAGAAATAGTCTGAAAATTGTTTGGGTGTTGCTTTCTGTTTAGTAAATGTCCTGCAAGAACATAAAGCAGACATAGCTTCAGGTGATTAATGATGGTCTTTGCAAGACACCACAGTAAAACAGCACTTGGGTTTCTTGATGTAATGAAGATGATGAATAATTATTTTTTTTCCTTTGTGGGTAGACACACAAGAGGGAAATTTTACACTCTCACATTTGTTTCTTTCAGAAATGATGGAAGCATTTTTGATGGGCTGGTGGAAGAAGATGACAAAGATAAAGCCAAAAGGTAAGTTTGAAAGTTATTTAAAGCTCAGAAATGTCCTTGTATATGTACTTGTACACTTGGGCTCAGCAGGATGATTTCTAAACAATGAAAATGTGATTCTTTTATAAATAACCGTATTATTCAACAGCATTTCTTTTATTGTCATTATTCAGATACGTTGAGTGTTTAGAACTGTGGTTCAATCATTTGTACTTTTGTCAAAGGATGCTTTATTCCAAAGGCTTAGCTGCACCCCTCCATGGGAAGGAGGAAGCCATTCTCCAAAAACGGTATCTGACATTTGGAGTCTGTGTTTTTGTGACTGTTCTCACAGCAGAGATTCTTAAGGGGCTGTTTGCATCAGGAACCTGGCAGTAGTATGCAGCTAATTCTAAAAAAGGTGTCATGGTTGTTATAAAACATTTTCTGTTTTGTTTTTCAGAGTGTCTAGAAACAAATCTGAAAAGAAACGTCGAGATCAGTTTAATGTACTTATCAAAGAGCTGGGTTCCATGCTTCCGGGTAATGCTCGGAAGATGGATAAATCCACTGTACTGCAGAAGAGCATTGACTTTTTACGGAAGCACAAAGGTAATTCTTTGTAATAATAAGTGAAATCTTAATTTAATTATATTCACTTAGCACGTAAAACATTAAGAATTTTACAGCTCCTTTGAGGAAATTGTCAGAAAATGTAAGGAGTTCCCAAAGAAAGATATCCTTAATATAATAATTTAGGTAGCAGAGATATAACTATATTTTTGCTAATATTTTGTAAAAGCCAGTTCTAACATGTTTTTGTTCCATAGTTGTCAAAGAAGTCTGTTTTATAACAACAAGCATTTATTTTTGAAGTAAACTTCAAGATTTTTGTTGTGGACAGACGGACACTTTTTTAGAATATAGTGGCTTCATAAGACACAAGGTTGTCAAAGTTTTGCTTCACAGGAAAACTCTGCTGATCCCTTTCAAGTGGAAGTACTTATTTTGATATTTAGAAAAGACTGGTTTGAACAGTTGGTTTGTCTTTCCAAGTTCCACAGAAAGCAAAATAAATCACTGAAAAAGCTGGTCTGAGGGAACTTAATGCTCCCTCTCTTCATGTCAGGTATCAACACAGGTGGCTGCTTTAACAAAGGGAGAGTGGGCATACAGACCAGGCATTTTCTCTTTTCCTTTTAGCTGGAAAAAAAAAAAAGCCCTATAAAAAAAAATCTATAAATACTTTTAGCCGAACTTGTAATTTTCAAGACAAATCCACTGATATATAAGCCAGTGAGCGTGTGTGTGTCGTTTTGTAAACCATCATGTGAAATGTCAAAATGATGAATGTCTTTGAACATCCTTGCTGTGTTTCTTTTCTCTGGTTGTTTGCATCAGTTGGTGATGGGGTATACCCAGATAGGTTGTAGTGAAGTTCATTACAGATCATGGTTTCTGTCATGAGAAAATTCTTTCCCCAAGCTTACATTTATTTATGGCTGTTTGATATTTCCGTATATAAAAAAAATCCCTGTTCCCATTCCTACACTTGTTCTTAATATGGCACCTTGTGGTTCACAGTGCCAAAAAGAAGATTAAAAATTCAAGAAAATGAGCTCTTTCAGTAGTTAACCTATTTCCCTGAATAATTTCTGACTGTGCATACTAACTAGAAAGCAGTAGGGACAAAAAAAGCAGCCATTAGGTTATAGAATAAAATAAGCAAAGCTGTTAAGTGGATGGATAGGTACGTATTTATGAACAGTATGTGTGTCAATTTAAGGTATGATAAATATTTTTTTGTGCCCTAGCACATCTCCATTAGTGTTATAGTTCAAGTAGCACCAGATGTTTACTCAATGGTGCTGTTAAAAGGTAAACATAAGAATAAAAACGAAAAGGGAGAGGAAATAATTTGTGCAAGAATTCATAGGTTTTGGAGTTTTTTCCAATTAAATATTGATTATGCTGTTTTAATTCTCTGGGATAAGTTCATCTCATAACAAAAGAAAAACTATGATATTCTGTAAAAGTCAGGTCTGTAGATTCTGAGGTGTTTGTGAAAATTGGTTCTGTTTCAAAATCCCTTTACCTTGTATTGATGATTCCTATCATAAAATTTAGAGTGTAGAATGAACACATCAGCTGACCAGCAGCACCAGTCATACTTTGTTCTTCAAAGTGCTTTCTGAGATTATTTTTTAAGATTATTATTTTAGGATAAAGGGGAAGAAAGGAGCTCAGGAGATGGGTGTCTTTTATGGCACGGCTCTTCTGTCCTTCACCTGGTGGGACAGAACGCAGCTTCGTATGACTGCACATATCATATTAAGGTCTCTAAAGCCCCAGGCTGCCAGTGCTTAGTAGCATTGCTCTGCACTCATTTACATTAGAATGTTTTGGGCAAAATGTTGGGGAAGGTCAGAAGCGCCCTTTGCCTCCTGAGGTGCTTGGATCTGTTTGGTACAATAAAGCAGAGAGTGACCCCCCAGCAATAAGAGAATTGTTCAGCGCTGATGACCTGCTTTGTTGTTGAAAACCCTACTGTGTTGAACCACCAGGTTCTGATTAACTGCCTTGCTTCTGGTTCTGTCTGGACCATGTCCACATTGGCCAGGCTTGGTACTCTAGAGCGGTAGCTCCAGATGAACTATCCGAGTTGATTCTTGGCCAGGGTGGATTCTCTTTCTCATCATGGAAAAACAGTAGGCTAAGCACACTGAAATTATGTTACTGAGAGCTTCTCCTTGACTAATACTGCCTGTCATCTTCCTTTGAATTTATAAACATGACATTTTTGAAAATTATGAAATACTGAAGAATTACACCGCTTATAATTACAACTGGTAGACTGGTACTCATACAGCCCACAAATGAATGCTACAGATCTTGGCCCAGCTGGCAGTTTCTTTTGAGGATGCTCAGTGCTGATGCAGAGTTGCTATGGATCCAGGAACTGAAGGCTGGATGAGTTTAATGTGCAAACCTGATTCTGCTTCTTTGTCTGATATTTAGCTCAGGAACGTGAAATCAGTGTCATTTATCTTTGAATGCAACTTTCTGACATAGTTTTTAAGCATTTCTCTAAATTTACCAAGTCAAAAAAGTTGCCTTATTTCCCTGTTGCTTTAGTTCTGTTTTCCAATATCATACTTGTTCTAATTACAAGAAATGTAAAAGGACATGCATACGTGTGCTAAGATAATTTAGAATGGTTCCCTAAAGACATAAACTTCAGGGTTTTTTTTAATATAAATCCTTTCTACTGTAGAAGCCAGAGTGACTTTTCAAAAAGCCTCATCAATTTATGTATTTTGCGAGATCTGATCATTGGAAATTCTGGTCTGTCTTATTTGTTAGTGTTTTTTCCCCTTTTCCTTGCAGCTCCCTACTTCTTGTCAGTTTCTTGCATGATATTGCTGCTGTTTACTGTACTTCTAGTTAAGTCTAAAGCTCTTCCATAAAGTTTTCCCCCTTCAGTCTGGAAAACAAAGTTCTGAAATGTTCCAGCCCTTTGCAATATTTAACTCGATTCCAGGTTTTCTCTTCTTTCGGAGCCATCTGAACTAACAGACCAGCTTACAGCCTTTTACAGACTTGTTCTTTAGCAATCAAAATCCCTCAAAGACATAGAATCATAGAGTTGTTTAGGTTAGGTAGAACTATTTGGATCATCAAGTCCAACCATCAACCTAACGCTGCCAAAATCACCACTAAACCATGTCCTTGAGCACCACGTCTGCACGTCTTTTAAATACCTCCACATGGTTTGGTTCTTTGGGTTTGTCTAAATCCTTTGTTCATGATTAGTTGCTCAAAGTTGTTCTTAAACCAGGACATCTGTAGTGCCCTTGTTACTCATCAAAACCAAAGTACTGCGTGGTCTTGCTTCATGTTGATAAGGGAGCATCAGCTTTCAGAACCTGGGGTCTGGTTTTGCTTTGCAGACATTGTTTCTGTCACCTACGTATGGGAAGTTAATCTATACATTTCTCTAAGCTCTACAGGAATCTCTTCAAAATTCATCTCTGTGTACAAATCAGACAGTAATTCTGCAGTGGAGTCTGTCATACAGCTCTTAATAGTCTTTGTTGCAAGCCAATTCTATTTTTGATATAATAACCATATTTCTTTACAGAAAGAAGAGAAAGGACATTATTTTCAGTACAAAAGTTAGAATGACCAGGATTGTCCAAGAAACTTGAGGATTAGCTCATTTAATGACCTAAACTAATCAGGAATTTTGGCTTTCGAAGTCTTTGAAAAACAACACTTTAAATAAAACATTTTATTACAGTCTCAGAGGAAAGAATGTTTTTCTACCATTACTTACTGTCATTAACTTCAGCATTACCATGGAGTCTGGCAGGATTGTAGCACAAACTGGTAGAAGGAAAGAGAAGACAAATTTCATTAGGACATAGGGGAGAAGACATTTATTTTCTTTTTGAGGAACAACATCTACCTGTAATGAATGAACAGCAGAGGAGACTGGAGAACCTTCTGTTATTTCCTACTGTGTATATGTACCTTAGTGGGGAGATAAGGGCTTTTGGGAGTGTGAATACTTATATTTTATATATGTTTGTTTGTAGAAATTACTGCACAATCAGATGCCAGTGAGATTCGTCAGGACTGGAAACCAACATTCCTTAGTAATGAAGAGTTCACACAGTTAATGTTAGAGGTAAATTATTTCTGTTTTTCTGGGAGTGCAGTATTTCCTCATAGGGAGTCATTCCATGATGAAATTTTTTGGTTTGACATAACTTTTTGTTTTCATATTGTAACTATATGTTTTCATGAAGATAAACGGTCAAAGTCCCTTCGTGTACAGTCTAATGCAAAACAGTTTTTATTTTAACTGAATTTTCAATTGCATAAAACATTGTAACAGAGCAAGTCTACAAATGAACATCTTTGCTGTCAAAGTGGGTATTTTAAGTTACCAACATAAGGAAGCTACTAGTAAAATAAAGAACTGTTATGCATAACTTAAAATTTTAATTATAAAAAAGGCTTAACACATCCATGTAATTTATGAGCAATAAAGTGTTTAATTTCTTTGCTTGTTATGCTTTCCAAAAATGGTGTGTGAACATTACTTTTCTATGGAAGATTACATGAATTGTTGGATTGCTACTAGAAAGAAACTTTCAGTATAAGCTATCATTTATTTGGAAATGAGGATAAGTCATTTGTATCTTGTTAGTGAAACAATTTCCGATAATATCAAAAATATTAAAGTAAATGAACAAGCGCAAGCACTTTGTATTTTCATTCTATAGTTAAACTTTTCTTTGAGGCAGATTTAAAAAATAAAAAGTACATTTTCTGTACTTAAAACATTTTCAAAAAATCCTCTGCATTTAGTTTGTGTATTTTTTCCAACAAGTTAGTGAAGTATTTCCTTCTGGTTTTTGAGATTTTGGGGTTTTTTTGGTAGCTGTTTCTGATGTTTCTCGAGTCATCTTAGAAAATATGTGTCCATAACTAGTGACTGTAAAGCTAGACAATATGATATACAAATGTTTTTCAAATATGTGAGCTTTAAAATTTCCTATTTAGAAATACAGTTCTCTTACACGTTTATGTATGGTGGTGTTCGACTAAAAGATACTTTTGTTATTTTCAATGGAAAGAAGTTTGAGTTAAGTAGAAGATAATGCAGTCGGAACTGTATTTCACAGTTTTCAAATCTCAATAAAATCTTGCAATGATGTTGGTTTTTTATTGACATTAGGAATATTGAGATTTTAAATACTGTAATTCATCAATTTTACCACATTTTTACTTGTTTTTCTCTTAGTTTTTCTGCCTTTTCTTGCTTTTGTCTCTAGGTCTTTTTTCTGAATTTTCGGGTGTTTAAAATGCTGATTAAATTACAAATAACAGGCAGGCAGAGTAGGAGATGGGGGAAACATCAGTCTGTACAGCTGTATATGGACTGAAGTCTTGCTTCTGAAACCACAGGTTATTTAAGAACAGAACAGTATGGGAATTGTAATGCTTATAACATAAAAGCAAAACCAAGAAGTTTTGGTAGTGAAAGGTATTTCATTTTTATAATGAATGAAACTAAAATTTGTCTGAATTATTTTCCGCGTTGAACATAGCTTAACATTTTTAATATGCTCTGTTTCTTTTTGTTTAACTGCCCATTATGTTTAATTTCAGGCTCTTGATGGTTTTTTTTTAGCAATTATGACAGATGGAAATATAATATATGTGTCTGAAAGTATAACTCCCTTACTTGAACATTTGCCAGTAAGTACAAATGGCTTTCCATAACATATCAGTTTATCTATGGATGGTGTTCTGCTATGAGTACTAATTGATCGTTAGCCTTTTTGGCATTACAGAACAGATGTATGTTTTGTTCCAACACTTCTGCTTTTTCTTCAGCACAATTCCTTCCTACTGGTCTGTCTCCTAGATTAAGCATTTCCCTTGGAAATACAGAATGTGGTCTGCACTCTGTTGGGCAGAATGATGAAGTGCCAGGCCAGCATCAGTATCTCTTCAGCATAACTGAAATGAACACAGCTCACACCTATCTCAGTCTCTGCATGAGTCAGAAGGGTATTACTAAAGGGCAATAGCCTTGGAATTTTTTTAAACTACTTCTTCATTTTTTCTTAAGAACTCTTCTAAGACGTGCATTGCCACCAGTTCTGCTTTTTAACCTAGGTGTATATGCTTTGGGTTTTATCACATTCACTCATCTTTAATCTTGGTGACATTGGTCACTGGTAACATTCAAGGTTTTTTTAAAGTTACCTTTGAATAGTGTTTTTCTGAGTTGAGACAAATTAGTGCTCAAAAATGCAAACAACTGATGAGTGAAACAATGAGCTGTGTTTTAGAAGAGAGGGACAAGTTGTTACAGGCTCATTGTCTTACTGTGATAAAGAGTATTTTGTAAAGCTTGGAGTGGCATTTTTAAAAAATAATTCTACAAAGCACAAATTCCACTAAGATGTGCCTGATATAAGCTTGAGAATTTTGAGAAATGTTCAGGTAATTGTGATATTTTTTTTTTTTTCCCCCAAAAAAAATAGAATTAACCAAGTTCTCAGAGGCATGTTTGTCCTTTGCTTTTGAGTGTGATTATATATCCTAAACATACATTCTGTGGTTCCTATTTTCTGAATACTTAATCAAAGGCATTTATGTATTTAATCAGTTTTATTGCATGCATCTCTCTTGTTCACAGTTTTGTGTACATAGTTGGGGAACTGATTATAAAATTTATTCATAAAATCAATCGCAATTAGATATAATTATTGTATCATAATAATCTCTATAATGTAGGAAGGGACTGTCTTTTGTTCCAACATATTGTTTCAATGTATTGGATGCCACTGGCAGGTTACAGTACCCTAGAACAACACCCTATAATTTCTAATTAAAATACCTTTACTTGGAACTGTTGCAGCCCAGGGAGGTTAATTCAAGCTCCATGGTACTTTCATATGTGTCTCTGCCGTGCTCATGGTGGCTTTTGTTAAATGGTTTTGCAGTGTCAAAATTAAGACAGATCAAAGTGAGATTTTTTTGCTTGCAAAGTATTCATGTGTATTCCAGCAGGTGGCTTTGTTGAGTCAGTAATGATTTTCTGATCTATGGAACTCTGTTTTGCATTAAAATAGTAGTCTTTGTAACATTGTACGTCTTCCATTATTTTAATGCTTATTAAATATTTTTCTTTCAGTCTGATCTTGTGGATCAGAGTGTATTTAATTTTATCCCGGAGGGGGAACATTCAGAAATTTATAAAATATTGTCTTCTCATCTGCTGGAAAGTGATTCATTGACACCAGAATACTTAAAATGTAAGTAGTTATTGTGGATTAACCCCCATAAGTGGTTGCGTGGAGCTGAGCTCCCTTGCTCACTCCCCCCAGAGGAGGGAGTTTCATTCTACCCTAGACAAAACCAGTCATGTTAAAAAATAATCTGCTTTGTATCACATGTGATCGGTTCTTTTCTTCCAGTGTTTTTTAAGCAGAAACACGAGTGAGCCCTAAAGAACAGAAGCACTTCTTTTGTGGGTTTTCCCCCCCAAAAGCCTAAAATTTTGAATGTTGCCTTCCTTTTCACTCTGTGACTTTCCCATGTATTAGAAATGTTCATCTTGTTTATATAGCTTCTATGTAGACAGTTGGCAAGAATGAAAACACAGCAGCCTAATGGGTTTTGGAAGTGCTTGCTTTAGTAAACGTAACTTTAGGGCAGCTGCTTCTTTAAACTAGCTCTAGTTTTCAGGGGATTTCTATGTCATTAGCGTTCAGGCCCTTCATGCACAAATTCTAAAGGAGTTTTGCATTTCTTTAGGTTAGTTAATATCACGTTGGTTAAAAGCAGTAATCACGTTTATAGTACCTCAGTAACTGTGCAGCTTAATTATTCCTGCTTTCCAAGCACATAGCCTTTTAATTTGTTTATTCTTTTCTCAGCAAAAAATCAACTAGAATTCTGTTGCCATATGCTGCGAGGAACAATAGATCCAAAAGAGCAACCTACATACGAATATGTAAAATTTATAGGAAATTTCAAGTGTTTGAATAACGGTAAGTAATTTCAGCGATGTCAGAATGCAATTCTTAGGAACTTTCACAGCTAAGCAGGCTTGAGACCACTGTGCAAAACTTAATGGTGGACTAAAATCAGTCTCTCAAAAGAAGAACTTGAAGCAGATTTATATCACTTCTATATTGTTTTAATGAAAAAGAATTAAAACACCTCTCGTGTGTTACGTGTCTGTGCTTGAATGCAAAGTGTGGTAATTCTGTTTAATGCCTTCAATTAAATAAATGTATTATCTTGTAAAACATTTTTTAAAAGAATGTAAGAGAGAATTAAGCAAATGTTTTAAAATAAATAGCCTGAGTTCAGTTAATTATGCATAATCCATACTTAAGCAGGTGACTATGTAACTTGAACATCAGTGGTACCAAATACCTGCAGTTCTCATTATGCAATGAGCTGGGAAGTAAAAATTAGGTTTCCCCCCATTTCAGTTCTATGTTTTCACTGACAAGAATTAACACCCAGATGAGTGGATGGGCTATTACAGTTTTCCACATAAGTTCCTTCTCCCTTTCATTAAAGCTATATTTATTAGTTATGTACTAATTCCTCTTACTCCTCTGTTCCACATCCCTAATCTGTTTGGCCAGCCCGTGCTATTTATTTGAGAGGCAGATTAATTTGGTCAGCCAGACAAATGGGGCTGTGCATGGGGTCAGTAGTAGATCTTCATAAAGATCACCCCCAAAAAGATTATCAAAGACAGTGTTTTGTAAATAAACTATTTTGTGATACCAGTATTTTTCTCACAAACTGGGGGGAGGTTGAGCCTTAGTGCCAAATGCAGGTATGTAATATTACAGAAAAGACAAGAAACAGCCCTTAAAAGGTAAATACAGTGCTAGTCTTGGAAAGAGGAGGAGTTGGGAAACTGCAGACCTATTGGTGGCAATTCAATATTGGGAAATATTGCAGAACAAATAATTAAACTGTGTGAGCTTCAGAAAGCTAGCGAGGAATTCAGTAGCAACCATCAGTGATTTTTCAGGTAGAAGTAGCATCAAATCAATTCATTTTCCTCTACCAAAGAGTAACACACTGGGTGTATAAAGGGACAAAGCTCAAATAAGTGATGGAGTTTTTTAATGTGCTTTTGACAGTTATCATATTCTGTTCTCACCAGTATGTAAGGGAAGCACATCTTAATTGAAATTGCAGGAGAGTAGCTGCAGAAACTGGTGATCAGAAAGGTTACCGATGTTTGCCATCAAAATGGAGTTTTAATGGACTGAATAATGTTACGATTAATGGAATATAGTTTTCAGTCATGAAATGATGCAAGAATTAAACACAGGATAAAAATTCAGCCCCAAACTTGGCAAGTAATTTTTAGGGGGAAAAAATGCAGAAAAATTGACTAAGAACAAATGCAAGTTGCCACATTTAAGCATAACAAGCCATTTGAACAGGGGAAAAGGTTCCAGTTAGTGAGACAGCAGGCCTTCAGAAAAAGGAGTTACTCTGGAATGTAAACCAAACACGACCAAAATCACCAAATTCTGAAAGTGCGAAGGTCCTTCTAAAATATAGTCTAGACCTCATGAAATAGTCCTTCTGCACTTAGCACCTGTGTGTCCATCCTCATTCTGTTTTTGACACCATTTGTCAGGAGTAAGTAAAGCAGTGGAAAGAATTTGGAGTAGAGTAATGAAAGCAGTCAGAAATTTAAAAATGTAATTTACAAAGTAGGTTAAACTCTGAAGAGCAAAGGAGAAGGGAGATGATGAAACCTTTAAAGATATTTTGGAAGATATGTTCCAGTCAGTTTTAATAGTTACCAGGAAAGATTAGAATTGTTATTAGTTTCTTAAAAAGAAACCTGTGACTGCTTTGTCACAGATAGTATCATGGTAACTATAATTTTAATTCTTTGAGGAAGTTATTTAATGGTTGTCTTCCCATTCCTACTGCACAACTGCTGTTCCGGTGCATAAATATATGTGTATATAGTATATGTAGCATTTTTCTGAATGCATGTTGTTACAAGCAAACCACATTAGGTAAATATTGGCCCGTTTGTCTTGAAATGTTATTACTGTTTTTCCTCCATGCTTGTATCATAATCTGTATCCACCTCATCTGTCTTCCCTCAGTTCCCAACTCGGCGCACAACGGTTTTGAAGGAACTATTCAGCGATCGCACCGGCCTTCGTATGAAGACAAAGTTTGCTTTGTAGCCACAGTTAGATTAGCTACACCTCAATTTATCAAGGTATGTACCAATCAAATCCCTTTTATATCATTTTTAAATATACTCCGAACAGGAGAACTTGAGAGAGAATGCAAATAACGTTTCAAATACTATTAGAGAAAAACATAAGGCGTTTTATTGCATCAAACTGAGAGTGTCTGTGTTTTGTACTTCACATAAAAATACGTTAAAAGTTGTGCAAAGTATCAAATCAAGTTCCTGTGGTGAGTGCTATTTCTAAATAGGCATATCAAATAGTAATACGCAAGAAATAAATTTAGAAGTCCATAGGAATATAATTTACCAAGTTTAACATAAACACAATGAAAGGTAACGCTGAGATTCCACTTTCACTGCAAAAATTCATAATTTTAGTTGACGCTTGGATGTGAATTTTGTGCTGCTGGTGGTCTTGCTGTAGTTTGACACAAGCAAATCATTTTGGGCTTAATGAAAGCTTCAATTACTTGTCAGTAACTGAGAGTCAGGTTTGAGGTAATAAAGATCTTTTGTTTCAGTACTGTGTGTTACTGAGTAATTCAGTTGTTTCAAGAGAACATTTTGCTTATCTGCTTTGCACAATGAAGATATCCTTGCAAGGTTAGAATTGGATGTTTCTGAAACGTATAGACTTTACTAAGTACAAGCCTATTCCTCACCAAAATGAACCAAAATAAATACTCAGGATACAGTGCAGGATAGTCTGTGATTCAGAATCAAGGCGCAGGATAGTCTCCAATCAAACATCTGTTCTTACAGTTCATTGTAAAAAAAATGCTATGAATAGTATATGGCACATGGTTAAGCTGCTGTCATGTGGAACTCTCTGAATATGTAAATATACTGCATGGAAGTTGAACGCACTGGTGTCTTAAGCTGAAGGTTGTTGTTGGTGTCCTCTGAAAACATGGTTTATGTGCTTTGCACTTTGAAAGCGTAGTGGGAAGCCTGTAGAGAAGTCATATCAACTTCTTCAGTTCTGTCAGGCTGAATAGGAACTTGTTCTCTCCAGCCTGTGTGCCTAAGAGTTTGTTGTTTATTTTTCCTGAAGCCACGGAAATCTTTCATCTTCACGGTTTTTTTCCTGTGCGGGTGTAAATAATGTTCTTCCTGTTATGGCTACGGTTGGTAGAGATGTTAACCATGCAATTTTGGCTT
>BJBW01003466.1:0-72599 GCA_004320125.1 Scolopax mira
CATATCGATTAATGTTAGTATTACATAGCAATTAACATCATGCAGCTCAGAATTGAGCATTCTCACCTAGGGTTAAATTTCCTTGAGGTACACATTGAATTTCTCCATTCTCCAGCATCACCCACCAAGTACATCCAGGTCCTTCGGCAAAAACAGTCCAACGAATGGGTTTGTCTCTGCCTGATGTAGGAAGCACACCAAGCACACCACTAAACCAATGTCCCTAAGCATCACATCTACACAATTTTAAATACCTCCAGGGATGGTGACACAACCATTTACCTGGGCAACCTGTTCCAGTGCTTGACAACCCCTTCAGTAAATAAAATTTTCCCAATATCCAATCTAAATCTCCCCTGGAGCAACTTGATGCCATCTCCTCTTGTTGCTTGTTACTTGGGAGAAGGGATAAAGTTTCCCCTCAGCCTCCTTTTCTCCAGACTAAACAATGCCAGTTCCCTCAGCTGCTCCTCATAAGATTTGTGCTCTAGACCCTCCACCAGCTTTGTTGCCCTTCTTTGGATATGCTTCAGCACCTTAAGATCTTTCCTGTAATGAAAGGCCTAAAACTGAACACAGTATTTGAGTTCAATGCCAATTACAGAGGGGTGATTCTGCTGGTCCTGCTGGCTATACTGTTTCTGGTACAAGCCAGAATGCTGTTGAAATTCTGGGCACACTGCTGGCTCATATTCAAGTGTCTGTTGACCAACACCCCCAGGTCGTTTTTCATTGGGCATCTTTCCAACTTCTTCCCCAAGCCTGTAGCATTGCATGGGATTGTTGTGATCCATATGCAAGACCCAGCACTTGGCCTTGTTGAATCTCATACCACTGGCCTCAGCCCATCGATTCAGCCTGTCCAGATCCTTCTGTAAAGCATTCTTACCCTCAAGCAGGTCAACACTCCTGCCTGACTTGTCGCCTGCAAACTTACTGAGGGTACTCTGAATCCCCTCATCCAGATCATTGATAAAGGTATTAAAGAGAACTGGCCCCAGTACCAACCCCTGGGGAACACCACTTTTGACTAACTGTGGTAGTTAGTCACAACCAACTGGATTTAACTCAATTTACCAAAATTCTTGGGGCCTGGACATCCAGACATTTTTTACCCAGCAAAAGCCAGTGTATGAGCAGACCATAAGCAGACAGTTTCTCCAGGAGAATGCTGTGGGAAATGGTGTCAAAGGCTTTTATAAAGTCCAGGTAGACAACATCCACAGCATTTCTTTCATTCATTAACTGGGTCATCTTGTCATAGAAGGAGGTTACTCAAGCAGGACCTGCCTTTTATAAACCCAGGCTGACTGGGCCTGATCACCTGATTGTCCTGTACATGCCACGTGATCAGTCAGTACTGCTGATCAATGATGGAAAGTGGTTTGGTGAGCTTTCCTCCAGCTCCCTCAGTGCCCTTGGATAGATTCCATCCAGCCCTATGAATGTATCATTGTGCTACAGTTGATCCATAGTTCTAAGAAATAGCTTAACTTTTCAGCTGTTGTTTACACCATTGTTTTGGTGTTTTCACTGAATTTCACTGAATTTTTTTGGAGTTGGAAGGGATCATAGAGATCATCTAGTCCAACTCCCCTGCCAATGCAGGACCACCCAGAGCATGTCAGAGCATGCCACTCAGGACTTTTGAAGTTGCATTTTCTTTCCTTATTTTTTTTTTCTTCAGCAGAGAACAACTAAACACCACATTGAAGCCCTCCTATTAGTTTGACAATTACTCTGTTCTTTTTTTTTTTTTAATCTCCATTATTATCAGTATATTCATTAAATTTATAAAATGGATGTGGGTAATTTGTGTCTTCTGAACTGCTCATGCTTTTCAGGAATGATTTGGTAAGTGAACAACTTAAATGAGGCTGTATGCTCTCTTTTGAAAAGCAGGGTATTTGCTTAGATATGAAGAGGTGTGAGGGGTACCATATTCCCAACTAAAATCTCAATGTGATTTAGGCAATTAAGTTGGTTAGATGATTATTGTTTTTATTCAGGTGCATAATCAGCCTGCAACTTTTCCCATTATATGGACATATGAAGACCTTACTGTGAAGTAAGTATGGGTATGGGTAGCATCATCTTTTTACAGATGCATGTAAAAAGCATGTTCGTATTTTTACCCTGTGACATGCAAAGTGTCTTAAGACCTTTTTTGCTGAAGGTCGTAAGGAAAGCGTTAACCCAGATTACTTTTGATGGTGGACTATGTCACCCCAGAGATTGCATAAGTGGTCCCTTTCAGTGGAATACAGGAAACTGGTTGCTAAGAGGTCCAAAACCTATTCAGCTTGATAGCTGAAATAGTCCATTAGTGACATATGAGAGATCCAGTTTGATCACCTCTCACCATCCTCACTTTTGTTCAGGACTCACTACCGCGTAGTACATTGTAAGACAGGACTTATCTAAGTCTTTTAAGATCAGACAGACCTGGGGTATTGAAATGCAACATGCTGAGAGGACATGATGAATTCTGTATACCTCATGCAGCATCAAACAATATATGATGTTCTGAAAGTGCAGCTGGATATATCTAATGTGATGTAACAGCAAATATGGAGAAAGATTGCTAGGGAAATCATCAAAACCACCTGAAATATATCTGCCTCTGAAAATATGTGGAAGATCTCAGGTAATGCTTTTTGGAACCAGAAGTTAGAGTAAAAAAGACGAGACAGATCAACATTCCCAGAGTAATGATGTGTAACACTGAAAGACAGGAACAGTTAGTAGACTTTGTTATCCAAACTAACCACAAAATTATAAACACGAATGGAAGATTAAACAGTGTGGCAAAACCTATTGCTATGTTCAGTGATAGGACATACACCCGAATGAGTCAGTATTTGTGACTCTCTGACTCTTTTTTTTCCACAGAATTAGTGTATTTTATTACGCTTCAAGAGAAGCCTAAATAGGTATCATCTTAAACAAAGCTATAGTATAATTAAATTAAAATAAAGGGTTATTTTATCAACATGATGTTTTGTCATGAAAGAAACCAGTCTTGAATCACAGGTGGCATGCTCCCAACTATATCAAACCAAGAGATCTTGACAGCAGAACAATGTTGTTTATGAAAACACAAAACCAAGGGAGGTGTGATTAATTATGCCTGTTCTTGGAAGATGTCAGAATTGATTAGCAGATAAATGGCTGAATGATTCACCTCCTGCAGGTCAAAGTGATTGCACAAAGCTTAAATTAACATACTTAATACAGGGTTTGCCTCAGCAGTTATCCCACTGCAGAAGAATGCATGGGAAGGTGATATCAACTACTAGCAACCCCCCTACCCTGTCTTGTCCTACCCCTAGATTTCATGGGATATCAGAACTCAAGGAACATTATACCACTCATTCTTCATCCAGATATTTTTTGAATGTCAAGAATAAATGTATTTTTGGTGAATCCATTTGCATCTTTGTTATTCTTTCTAGCGTGAATCTTTTTCAAAAAGCTAAAAATGAAATGTTACTTAATTAAAATACTTAATTAAAAATAAAATTAAAAAAAACCTATTGAAATTAAATAAGAAATGGGATATTTGGAAATTAATGTAAGAATTATTCTATTTTCCCTGATATTCCCTGCCCTACTGGCGACTAACACACTTCAACACCCTCCCCGTACATGATTTCTTGCCTCCTGAGAAAGCTGTGAAAAAATACATCTTGGTAAAATGCTAAAATACTTCAATGTTGAACATCTTTATAAAATAAATGCAGGTTGTCAGGTAATAATTCTATATTGAGTTCAGTGTTTAAATATAAAATATAAGACCATGTATTTTTGCTGTGAATATTTAGAGACACAAAAAGCAGGTTCTCATTGGTATTTGATTAGCCAGTGCTATCCATGGAAAGCCACTTAGAGTTGCAGACCTGCTTTGGGCCCCAGCTGGGACTGTGTATGAATGAGGAACAGGAGAAAAAAAGGAAATATATTAATAATGTACAAGAAAACAGAACTGTGATTTTTCCAAATTTTTCATTAGTTGCATTAACAGCTTAGCACTGCTTTTGGATTGCAAGATGAAAGCATCTGCATACACACACACATACACACTACAAAACCTTGGCTGAAATCAAGAAAAATATGGCAGTGCCATTAACTTCCTTGTGAAACTTAAGATCTCTGATCTCAGAGCAATTTACTACTGTGTTTTTGAAATAGGATATAAATTAGGAGGAAAAAAAAAGTAATGAAAAGAAAATAAAACATTTAGAAGAAAATAATTGCAAATGAGGTAAAATATGTTTACAATTTACTCCTCGTTGTATACCAGATGAAATCTTCTTTATAGACTGTGGTAACATCATTATGAACTCTGGTGGTATAAGTTATTTTTCTCATAGACAAACAAGGATTTTACTGTTGCATGAAAATAATCCTGGGGCACAACATTCCTGTGTCCTGAAATTTTCTAGGGGACAGCTTTATATTTTAACATTTATCATTGAAGCAGTAACAAGGCTATCTAACTGCTTTAATTTCCTCTGGTGAAGAAGATTTAAAGCTATTGAAAATACAGGTTGCAGGATTTTCTCTCTTTACTTCTCTCTTTGCTTTACGATTCCTGTACTCTGTAGTTTTGTGATTTTCTGTGAGGGGTATAAGAATATCAACTGGGCCATACTTGGTGAGCCTATGAGTGCCTATAACCACATAACCCTCTGCATTAAAAAGCCATGATGTGAGACATTCTGCCTGATTTTCCTCCTCAGCAGGACAGTGGTGTTGATGTTTGCACAGCATTACTCTGCAGAAGTCCAGTGTATACATAGCTGTCAGACGCAGAGGCAATAGAAATGTCAGGTGATAACTAAACATCAAGCCTATAATGTTCAGTTCTGTTAAAAGAACAGATCTGTAGAGATTTCAGGTGAACAGAGAACATGTAGGGACTTCACAGTAAAGGAACAGTGAGCAGCTCAACTGGTTTGATAAGCTCAGAAGCAGGATTTCAAGGATCTTTTTTCTTTTTTCCCCATTTGGAGGAATTGCTTTTTTTGTCTGTTTTTCCTGTTTATTTGCCACATATAGCTCTCCTCCCCCATCCTCAGAGCTTTCCACATCTTCCTTTACAACTTGCTTTTCCCCTTCAATGAACATTTATCAAGGGCAACACTGATATACACAGAGTTTGCTGAAGGGAAAAATCTCAGCAGAAACCTGTACTATAAATTAGAGGGCTTCTTCTCAGTGCCAATCAAATGCTCTTTCTAAACAATATTACATTAAAAAAAAAAAAGTCTTGGAGAAGTGAAAACAAAATACAGTAGATGTTATTTATACATTATTTTGTTTTGCTGCATATGATGTTCCAGTCAGGTCTGCTGAGGTACTTACCACTGCAGTAAGTGTTTCTGATTCATGAGCATTGATTGCTGTACAGAGCAGGTAACAGTCAGAGCTGTTTCTACCAGCACATGCCATTCACAAAAGGGTCTGATGACTCCCTCTTTTATGACACCTTGCTACAGGACACGGAATCCAGTGCAGATTTTTTCTGTTACTTTCTCTTCTCAATCCAAGTAACCCACAGACATCATTCAGAAATCAAGGTTACTTCTTACTGTTAATAGCTAAAGTGCACCAAAAAAGTATTTTCATTTCCACTTTAGTAGCAGTGCCATCCTTAGTGGCTCTCATCTATCACTTAACATCAAGGTTGCAGTCAGGCTTTCTCACCACTTCTATGGGAACACAAGTTCTTCTTCATGGAAAAGCTGAAAGAAACTTTTTCATGTTGGCATTGGAGGTTTTTTTTTCTGTGGCTATTATTATCTAATTTTGGGCTGTATCCTTTTGTTTCTGAGAACTGCAATTGTTGAGTACATCCACTTGTTCTTTTGCCTCTTAGAACTGGAAAAATTGCTACATGTCTACTTTTATGCCTCTTTGAACCCAAGTTGGTAAAATAAACAGGCTACAAAAGTCAGAAAAATTGTGTAGTGACTTTGCAATATAGCTAAAAGTGTAGTAAAAAAAAAACCTCCCACATTTTATTGTTGCATTCTGTTATCTGATTCAATTAAGCCAATTTTGAATGAAACTATATAAAATGCACCTGACAATATGAATTGTCACATTTGCTTTCCAGATATGACACCTGCAACAAAGTACTATTGAGTCCTACTCAGCATTGAATTAATAATGTTCAAAACTCTTGCTTTTCGAGAAGGTGTTTCCAGAATAAGCAGTTCAGATAATGACAATCTAAATTCCAAATAATATATTTTCTTTAATAGTAAGATAGCTGAAGAGGTTTTTATTTGGAAAGGCTTTATGATGAACATTTACAGTTACAATCATTAGGTACAGATTCTATACTGAAAAACTCAAGCTCAAAAATGACCAAGACAAGATTATTTTTTTTTTTCATTGGTTGGTTTGTTTGTTTGTTTTCCCTCATTGTTTTGTTAATGCTGCTTCCTGGAAATTGCTTTTTAGGATGAAAAATTGCATCATTGGGTAAGATAATTGCAGGCTTTATAAATATAGATTTTCTGCAGAGTACAGACCTGTTGACTGCAGTTATACCTTGCTTAGTTTATAAATAAAAGTTGAGAAAGTACAGTGCTTGTTTGAGAAATTATCTTAAACATAGGGCCTTTGCTTTTTCAGTCTCCAGAAGTGAACTCTGCAGAACAGCAGGTTGCAGAACACAGACAAATGCAGAAATCAAACGCACTTTATACTATTCTGCCCTAGTCCTATTAAATGCAAACAGCAGGGCAAAAGAACAGTGTAGGAGGCATTATACCAGGTGGTTTTATCCCCTAATGGAAGACGGCAAGTTTACAATGTATCTCCTCCTGTATAAAAGAATTATTTTTTTTTCTGTCCAGAAATAAAGCCATTTTAGTGCTCCAAACCGATATTTTAACTTTCTTAGTAATACCACAATTTTCCAGAATATGAACAGAAAAAAAATCTAATTCTGCCTTTCAGAATTGTTAATGAATTTAGTCATTCCATCAAATCTACAGGAATCCTCTGAGTCCAGGTGTTATGCTCAGCTCAGTGCTGGGATGAACAAACATCATACACAAATCCCTTTCTGCTGTGAGCTGGTTAGCTAAAACGTTGCTAATGATAGGTTTTTCTGCGAATCCAGAAAGTGGTAACTGGGAGGTTAAAACTGTTCTAAGCTCTGTGTCTCTGTATTTCTGCAGCCAAATTACACTGTAATGCTAGCTGCAACATGTTGTCAAAAGAGGTAATTTCAAAGTTAAATACAACCAAATTAGTCCATTGGACTGTTTTTCCACACTGCATTTTTGAAATGCCTGCATCAGGTGATAACAGATGGAGGCTGGGAGCCAGCAGGGCTAAGAGGGCAAGCACTTGGAGGGCAATCAGTGACATGAAGCCTTCTGGAATTTCCAGCTTCAAAAAAAATGCCATACACCTCTGAAGGGGTTTCCTTATTACATTGAACCTGAGGAGCATATATAACTACTGGAATAGTGACTTTTGTCCCCTCTGAGCTCCAGAAGCAGAAACCTGGAGTCAGTAGGGCGAAAGCCCATCTGCTTTTGGGGTCCAGCTGGAAGGGAAAAGACACAGTGGTTTTGCACCTGCCCCTGAAATGGTCCAATGGCCTCCTGAAGACAATGGACAGAGAAAGGCAGTTAAGTGTCTTGCTAAGAAATGGCTCAAAACCACTGAAGCCTTTTGATCTGTCAAAAGATTGATAAATATCTGCTGCATCTTCTGCCTGAATTTCAGCTGATATCACTTTGCATTGACTCTACGTTTCTAGAGAAGGTCTTTCATTTGGAAATTGCCTTGTAATTTAAGACTTAGTGGGCAGAGAGGCGTCATGCAAGACATCACACAAGAGGAAGTGAGCAGAATGTATCCACTGGCAATGCGATTACCTGAATTTCAGTGATATTTGAAATAGTGGTTTTAGGCACTATCTTGTCACATTTAAGGTCTTTACCAGGTAAGCCTACTCAAAGAAGCAAGTAAAGCCATTGTATAAGTCTCATTAAACTAAAACCAACCAACGAAAAAACAATAAGTAGGTTGAAAACCCTTCCAGCAGGGTTATTACAGGATATTACATCATCACTGGAGATGAGCAGTAGAAAAGCAGCAGATTAATGTGACAACACACTGGAGAGGAGGGCGGAGATTCAGTCAGATCACTGACTCTATGATTAGTGGCTCAAGTCCTTTATTGGCTTAAATCAGTGTGTAAACTCCTAGTGTGTCTGGCATTGGGAAGAAGTTTCATGGCAATTTATTTAGTAGCAAGAAGGTGGTCCACCACTGGCCCTTTGCAGTAACTCACACAGAAACCTCTGTATGGGAGCTACCGGCCAAACCAGTTTCAGCACACAATAGGTGAGATGCAAGGAGTTGTCATCCAACTCAGCTTCATCTCCACCTTGCCACCTCTATGCGGAGATAACTTGGGGGGAACTGCAAAAACATCTCAGCCAGGGGTTATCCAGGAGTGACTTAGCTGAATTTGTATCAGGCAGTGAATCCTGTCTGGAAACGTACAGCCCCCTCTGCTTATGAAAGTTTGTGAGAGTGGATGAGGAGTCGCAGTTAGATGTGTATTGCTACCATTTGAAAGACTGGGGCTTGGCTTGGAAGAAAAAGCCCTGCTTCCTACAGAGATGAAATTATGCTCTTCACTTACATATTCTCACATTAAAGAAGTCAATAAATGACAACGCTAAAGCTTTAATAATCTCACTGCTGTTCATAGCATGTGGCATTATCATACAATCCTGGATAAACATTTTCCTACCATGATAACATCAGATAACACTGTAGACAGACATATTGATGAGTATTTAACTGGCATGTCTTTACTGGGTGCTCAAAAATGTGAAAAATGCATTGATAAATCTATATATAATCTATAAATATATTAATAGCAAGAGGAGAACTCAGGAGAAGCTCCACTCTCTACTGGATATGGGAGGTAATGTACTGACAAAGGATGAGGAGAAGGCTGAGGTGCTGATTGCCTTCTTTGCCTCACTCTTTCAGCAGTGGAGTAGGGTGTCCCCAGAGTACCCAGACCCCTGAGCCAGCAGTTAGGGGCCAGGAGCAGATGAAGCCCCCGTAATTCTAAGAGAGATGGTGAGGGACTTGCTCCAAAACCTCGACACAAACAAGTCTATGGGCCCAGATGGGATTCACCTGAGGGTTCTGAGGGAGCTGGCAGAAGTGCTTGCAGAGCCAGTCTCCATCATTCTCTTAAAATTTCTGCCTGCTTTTTGATTTACCTCATCCTTTTGAAGGATGTGGTAATTCTCTTGCTCAGGAATTACAACTACTTAGACTGGGAAACCTAAACTTCTGTAAACTATTTTTTTCCTTCTTTGATTCAGCCTCAGTGAGTCTGATGCTCAGGGTCTCATGTGGAGTGCCAAAGCAATGGGTAAAGACAGAGCTTAAGCTAGATGGAATGGAAAAATCCTCCACTGGTCCCTCAAATATGGGACATCTAAAGCAAAGTCTGATGCTTTTCGGTGTGGCAATGGCTGCTCCACTGCAACAACAAATTATGACCTAGTTCTAATAAATAATTACACCTGAGAATCAGTTCCCTGTCTCAAAAAGGATAGTTATGTTTGTACAAAAACTCTGTCTGCACAACTTTACTGTAAGGAACTCCAGTATTTGGGCCCTTATTTTCCCTGTTAGTTTGCATATGTTGCTCTCTTTTGGAAGGCATAGGTGTAGGTCTTCTAAAGCTCCTAACGTACAAACAAAATTGACTGAAATCAAACACTGTTTGACCAACACTTAAAAAAAAAAATAATCCAATATTCATCAGCTTTTGATTCATTGTGACAGCACAGAGCAAACTGCCAACTGTGTATGCCATTAACAAAACATCTAGTTTGCATGAAGGAATTAATTAAGCCATGTCAATGATTGCACAACTAACTACTACCGAACATGTTCCACACTGCCTCTCCCTTACATCTGAAAGAATTAATGGTCTTTGCCAGTTTTCTTCCCCAGTGCTTGGCTGGTTTATGAACAGAACATGAGTTTCACTGAATTTTTAGAGTTGGAAGGGACCGTAGAGATCATCTAGTCCAAATCCCCCAACGAAGCAGGATTGCCCAGAGCTAGAGCATGTCACTCAGGACTGCATCCAGGAGGGTCTTGATAACCTCCAGAGAAGGGGACTCCACGATCTCCCTGGGCAGCCTGTTCCAGGGCTCCATCACCCTCACTGTGAAGCAGTTCTTTCTCATATTTGACCAGAACTTCCTTAGTTCCAGCTTGAGCCCGTTGCCCTTCATCCTCTCACTGGCAACCACTGAAAAGAGTTTGGCTCCCTCCTCCTTCAATCCACCCTTTAGATACTTATAGGCGTTGATAAGATCTCCCCTCAACCTTCTCTTCTCCAGAGTCCCAGCTCTCTCAGCCTTTCCTCATAAGGGGAGTTTACACCAATCTAAAACAGTTTTAGTTAAAATTGTACAGATTCCATGTATGGAAGAATTTATTTTTATTTAGAATTGCATTATTTACACTTGATTCCTAGGCAACTTCAGCTAAAGTAAAAGAAGTCCAATTTAAAATTATGAGTTTTCAAGCTTCACTGATTTAGTGAAATTGTTTGAAATCATATGTCAAATTGATTACTACTGTTTTTTCCATAAACAAACATTCAAGCTGGATTTTCATGTGCCCTATGTCTAGAACAATAATTCAGCTTGATACTCTAAGCACTGGCATTTTGTGCTGTGCTTAGAATATTCACTTTGTGTGGACAAAAATGCCCAGTTTAAGTGAAGATCCAGCCCTTTCACCATTTGTAATCAGATTCACAAGCCAAAGTCTGACCTTGCTTACACCAGAGGGATTTCTGTTAAAGTAGGAAGGTGGGGCTCCTACAGCCCAATAAAAGTAGTAAAAAAATTAAAGGCAGAGCTACTCTGTTGAGTATCATGAAAGATGGCTGTGTATGAGCAAGTTTATGAAGTGGAGTCATTCTGTCAGCACAAAGCAGGATAATTTGTCCTCCTTCTTGGTGACCTCTATGTAAAACCACTTTACCATGTCTATCTGAAGCCATTGCTGTCTCAAATCTTGTATAAATTAATTGAATGGTTTGTGTGCATTTTAGATGTTTGCTCAGTTCCATTTGTAACACAGATAAAAAATAGTAATATTTTCACATATTTACATAAACATTTAGGTTTCTGGGAACAGTTGAGATCACCTAGACCAACTTACCTGCTCAATCAGGATCAGATAGAGCCAACAGTACAGGACCTTGTCCAGCTAGGTTTTGAATATATTTTTTGCGGCTGGTGACTCCACAACCTATCTGGATAGCCTGCTCTGGTGTTTGACCATCTACAAATTAAAAAATAATTTTATTGTGTTGAGATGGAATTTCTTGTGTTTTCTCTTGTCCTGTCAGTGCACACTACTGAGAAGGTCTGGCTCCCTCACCTTCACTTCCTCACATCAGGTATTTACACATTTCGAGAAGATCTCTCCTGAACCTGCTCTCCTCCAGACTGAAAAGTCACACCTCTCCAGTTTGTTTAAATGCTTCCTATCCTGGTCCTCCTCCACCAAGGGTAAGTCTTGTTCCAGCAATTCCCACTGGCCTCAGGGGCCTGGGATCCCTAAATGCCAGTTGTAATGTTAAATTGTGAGGGAATTTTTTTCTTACCACTAGGTTGACCAAGAGAGGATGACAGATTCCTGTCATCACCAGGAATCATTTATATGGTTCAGGAACTAGGTTCACTCTGTTGTAGTTTAACAAGGACTTACTATAGGCTTAGTTCACCAAAGAATAGAAAAAGGCTGAAAATAGTTTATTCACCTATTCAGATTTCATGTAAAGGGCTTATAATGGCAACCAGAATATCCTGGGGACTGCACCTGAAGCTGATAATAGCTACACGTACAAACAATTACAGAAGGAACAATGATCAATACAGCATGAATTATTAGTGGACATCTTCTAAATGAAGAAAGTTAATAAAAATATGGTCTAATTAAGCCATGCTCCCTGTGTCTTATCTCTGCCTGCATGCCAAACACAATGTCTCTCACTAGTCATTTTGGTAACCTGCCTGGAAAGCACAAGAGAAGTGAGTAGTTTCTTGGTTCTACTGGAAGTGATTAGGTAGGAAAGCGGGTTAGAGGAAACTAATGGGAATGTGGGGTTTTTTTGTGATTTTTGTGGGAAAAAATAAACTCTTAACATACTTTGTATTTAAGTTTTTTGGATATAGAACTGTTGAAGATATGTGAGACATAGTACTTGGTGTCCCAGAATACCTGAGGCTACAGTATGTGTTCCAGCCTGTTAAAAACTATAATCACCATCTCAAGAAATAGCTCCAGTAACTTTGCTAATGTAAGCTTCTTTTTGTTGTGGACTGGGAGTGCTCACTGAAGCATAGTCTGTTGAAGATGGCACGAGAAGCCTGTGGAGTTCTTTCTACCACCACTGTTGTCTGAAGGCAAACAAAAAATAATTCAGACAGTGGATAATGCTTTCATACAGATGGAAATACTGAAATAAATATAAACCTTTGGTAGGTAGAGCCTTGTCTCCCATGTAATTACTGTGAATTTTATGTATTACCTAAGATAAAAATAATTAAATTTATATATGGCTGTAGAGTAAGGTTTCAGGTTTGGGATAGTAATAATGTAATTTATCATTAGTTTTAAAATATTTCTGCTAGGAAAAAAATATATGTGCTTAATTTTTCAGAACTTTCCCTTTTCAGCCATTCAGAAAAATAAAATCTGTCCTTTCACCTTTTCTCTTGCATTTCTTCTTTTTACTTGTGGTCTTTATGGCAAATTTTTTAAAATAATCTGCAGGCATAATTTTGCCAAGCTGGAAGAGAGAAGCTAGAAAAATCGGTGTTTCTCCACTGACACAGTGGATGATTTTCTCTCTCCCGTCTCCAAACATCACACTTCAGGTGGTACTTAATACAGAAAGACTGAAGGAGCTTTGCTATACTTTTTCCAAAGCACTTAAATTTTTAACTGATCCTTTATTTCTGTTTGTTCAGCTGAATCCATTGTGGAAATACTGTCAACATGCCTAGAGACAAGTGATATGTTTTCTGTTCAGAAGGTATATGCTCTGTGCATTAAGTGGTTGACTGAAGAATTTTATTTTTTCCTTTTCTTTATCAAAAACATGTGGAGAATATAGGAATGTGGAGAATATGAAAGTATTTTCTATATTTTAATGTAAAGATCTACGTATGTCTCTTTTAATTAATCACAAAAATATTTGTCTTGCCCTGACACAAGATGAGGAATGTTACAGAAACACTTCAGCACTCAGTATCAATGGATTTGCCACATAATTAAAGAAATAATTTGTCTATGGAACGTGGAGATTCTTTTACAATGAATCCTTGGGAGCGGGTGTCAAAAAAACTTTTCACATAAGATTTACTTAGAAAAGAAATATTGAGAGCTAATGAGTCTAGGAATATCTTGGAGGGAGTTGAACTCTAGGTGAAGAAGAACCACTTAATGGATGAAAAGCAAGATAGCTGAGAAAAACTTTCCATCGGTCACATGATTAAATAAATATCCTTATTTATACTTGCAGGGCTCCTTGTGAAATAGTGAAATCTTTTTCTTTTTTCAATACAGATTTGAGTTTATTGATGGAGCCAGGAAATTTAACTGTTTAGCTATGACTTCTGCAATTTCCGACAGAGCTGTAAGAAAATATCTGTACAGCCTCCATGACAACAAATTTATATCTGTTGCATATTTATATTTTCTGAGAATGTTAACTTCTGAGGATCTTTAGGATGTGTAGGAAACTAACCCACATACATCCCAAGGGTTTGCAGACCTGGGTAAGTTTGTCACGTCCTTGTGACAGACTTTCTGTATTGTATTATTGAATGGCAGGCTTGGAGGCTCTGGTCCATCTTTTATCCAATAATTAAAAAAAACACTTAATAGAGGTCTCTCTAGAACCAGTTTGAGTTTGTTTAACTTGAACATAGTTAAGTGGCTTTTGCACAAATGTATTAGTACCCCACTGATGCATATAAAAGGATTGAGAATTATACTTTCAGTTGATTTCTTCCTTGACAAGCATTTTTAAATTACCAATTGGCCTGTTTTTAATCAGCTTTGAATTTCTGTCAGGCTGAGATGCATTCTGTGTTTAATGAAGCAAATTGTTGATTAAAGCCTTTGCTATCATTAAAATTATTTGGCTCTTATATTCAATTCTTTCTACCTCTGTTATTAGAGAGTTATGTTGATTTGGAATGATGAGAAAAACAGTGATATTGGCTGCAGTCTTACTCTTTATTGCACTGTTTACACTTCCTTTATTACAGTAATACAATACACACTTTATTACACTAGTGCAATTGTTTCTTTTATGGCATGACCAAAAGTGATACATATATTCTCTTGATTGCTTATTTATGAGCGCCATCTCATTCTTGCTTTTGATAAAGGTTATTTCCACCTATTCTACTTTTTTGCCTTTGCCCATCAAATAGATTGGGACCTTAAATGTAATTGGATGTCACCCTAAATTTAAATGGAAGTGAATCTCTAGTGCCCAGTTCAGGTCCTACTGCAGGAAATCATGAAGCACCATCCGATTTCTAAATTTAGCAAAAGATTTCTTGACATTAAAGGATTAAAAATTTAAAAAAAAAAAACTTCCCAAAATTCCAGTTACTCCTACTTTTGCTCTTCTGCTTGCTATTGATGTTTACTAACTCTTTCATAGAATCATAGAATTGTCTAGGTTGGAAGAGACCCTTGGGATCATCGAGTCCAACCATCTACTCTACTCTACAAAGTCATCCCCTATATTCTCTGGGTATAGGACCAAGTTACACTTTTCATTTCTTATTCTTCCTTAGTTAAGCAGTTCCTTTTTTTTGCTGCAGTGATTATCTCTTGCTTGTATGCATAAACAGCAGTACTACTGTCCCACACTTTCTTTGACTAGAATAGGGAGCTGTTATTTACTCCTCTTGTATTTTGTATCTCCATTCCTTTGCTCTGCTTTCTCTATGTTTAATCTAGTATGATCTCATATTTTCTGAGCACAAATGTTAGGGATTGCACTCATCATTCCACATGAGCTTTTTGTATGGTGACATTAATAGTTTTCCATCTCCACAGGACCATACTACCTGAGACAATATGGACTTGGCTTTAGCATTACACTACACTACTGAGTCAGTTATCCCATGATTACCTAATACCACATAATGCCATTCTCTTCTCATTCCCAACTGATATATTCCATTTCACGGCAGAAATTATCAGTATTAAGGACATTACCTTGCATCTTACTCTCTTAAATAGCATTTTCAGAACATGGGGCCTCAAAGACAGATAGTGGTTTCCTTACTTTGGATCTTTTACTCTATAATATGGAGACTACCACTCAGTTTTCCCTCATCACCACATGTCATCAGAAGACTTCCAATCCTTGTGCAAGGATCATTTAGTGGAATTTGTAAGTGGCTTCAAGATCTAGTCAGGAGCTCCGCTGATAAACTCTATCAATTTAGATTGTATATTTAAAGCTTCCCATTTTTGTCTCCCTCTAAGTCACCATCTTATCCAGTTTACAGGATTTTAATAATCCCTACCCTCTACAGCTGTAGTAATAAAATTTCTTGTATGACATACCATCAGATGATTTCCAGCAATCCAGAGAGATTAGATCAATTGCTACTCATTCATCTGAAAATTTATATAGCTCTTCATGTGAACAATAAATAAAAAGTAAGATTTGTTTAAACAAATGTCCAAATAATAAAGAAGAATTGCATATTAATGCAACACCCGCCCAAACCAGAATACATAATTGTTTATTTCCTTTTAAGTCTTTGATGGGAAAAAAAAAGGTTCTTCTGCCAGAATTCTTCATTCTTTAATTTGTTGAATACATTGGAGTAGAGCTGAAAGGAAAAAACGAAAGAAAGAAAAAAAAAAGATCATTCCCTTTTATGGCTTATTTTGATATTTGGAAAACTGTTCTCATTCGGACTTGGATCGAAATACAGGAATATTCGCATTTGCTAGGAAATGGTATGGAGTTTTGGCACTAAGAACATCCACCTCTCTGTCTCTCCTAAGGCCCCTGGAAGACCTGGACCTTGTGGTCATGGTACCCAGCAGGTGCTTTATTGAGGAACCATAGAGATAAGTTGGCAGGACACCAAGAAAAGTTTCAAAGCTCGTCTGGTGGCAGATTTCCAATGGGATTTCATCACAATTTGACTATTTTAGTGAAAAAATTGCATTCCGAGGAAGTAAAACATTCCAGAAAAAATATTTTCTCGGAATTTTCTAACCAGCTTTAATGTTAATTAGTTTTGCTATGGGAGGAGGCAGATAATCACTGTGTGGGACACAGGTTGCAAAGTATTTACTGTGTTGGGATTTGCTCTGATATGTCCTGTTAGGGTCTTGAGGGCTCTAAGGACCTCCCTGGACCCTGCCAGCTTTGGCCTGGGCATGGCCCAGCTACCCTGCCCATGGCCCAGGAGCCTATTTCAATCCCCTGTGGCTATCACTCCCCAAGCCAGCGACACTGCAGCAAGACTGGTCTCCAGCTCCCCACAGCCCTGCCCTGTGAAGCCATGGGGACCACAAGCCAAAAGACCTCCACATCATTCAGGTTAAATTGATACTAACTTGCCAGTCTGTTTTTCTGGCTAGATCATAGACCCTTTCGTTATGGTGGGTACACTAAGAGCTCAGATCTGTCAGCAAGTCTTAGATGGTTGGTAAGGTCCATATTTAGCACAAATCTCTTCATAGGCATGGAGGAAACAGATTAGGAGAAGGAAGGCACAAGAAGAAGCCTCATATTCCTAATAAAATAGAAACTTTTCCTGAAAATAGCAGTCTTATAAACACTTTTTAGTTAGCAGCACACTCAAGATTAATATGTTTTGACATAAATGAATTAGTTTGGCTTGCAAGTCTGGTCATAACGCAAAACTGAGAGCATAAAGTACTTAAACGATAGCTCCTTTAAGATTTTATATTTTGATAAAACTGAAATTTAAGCCTCGGATTTAAGCATAGCAAAATTATTTTTATTGTTAGTGTAAAGCCATAGTTTGCATGAACTAAGAGTATTAACCTCATGTAAATGTCTGGAATAAAGTCTACTTGGAAATTTTAGAAGAGCTATGAAATCTAATATTCAATGTTTAGAAAAACTTCATGCTATGGTGCTTATCCAGCTAAAAACAGTAACACAGGTAGCTTTAAAAAAAATATTTTTTCTTCAGTTCACATCAGTTTCCTTAATGTGAGGTCAAATTTATGAGCTGGAACACCAGAGTGAGGAGGAAGAGAAATTGCAGAAAGTTGGAAAACAAGCCAGGATGTAATGAGACAGACTATGACAATTTAAGCTGGCATTGCCTGCAGAAAAGACATAAACTGATGAATAACTAAGTAGGCTTAGTGTAACTTTCTTCTTTTTCTTATGTTTACGAATTTTTCTAAATGTGTTAAGTATGTACTTTGAATTTTTCTAAATATGTTAACTATTTGCCTTTGAATTAAGCTGGTGGTGACTCAAAGATATATCTCTAAGACAGAAGACAATTTGCTCCTGGTTTTGTGGTAGATCCTTTAGCTGGAGCTCCAGAATATTAATACCTGGCTTGGACCTCTAACGTATTTTTCTATGATATACCAAAAGTTGTGCTTTCAACTGGGCTGCAGGAATTAGTTTGAGAATCTAACAAACCAAGACAAGAAAGTATAATTTTCTAGATGCTCCATAAACTTTTACAGCTATTTAGGAAACACACACTAACACCAATTACAGTGCAGAATGTAAATTTTCTAAACTGAGAGTTGCAAAAAAAAGAGTATGCAGTGCTTTGTCTCACTTTTGGGTCAAATTCACATTTCAGAATATTGATATTTCGTTATGCAAATAATTTCATATTGTAATTCAGTTACAAATTTTATTTTTTTTTTATCCCGCCTAATAGACATGATATTTATACCCTAGAGACACAAATCAGTCATTAAGTCACAGGAGGTATGAAGAAATACATCCTGTCAGCAATTTTTTCTGTATTCATCAATGCTGGAATTTCTTGGTCCTTTCTAAGTCATCTGGTGCTAACCACAGCAAGAGGTCACAGATGGAGGTAGGTTTAGCCTATAGATAACAATAGCAATTTTACATGTGTTCGTACAGCTTGACCTAATTTTCCTTTGATTTATGCAGCAGATGAAAACTAAAATTAATTTGTGAGAACTACTGTTAAAACACAAGTATTGCAGAGTTCTAGAACAACATAACACTGTTTTTTCTGCTGTCTCCCAATATCTCCATAAACCCCTATACATGTGTAAATTTTCTTTTGTCTTTGCACCTCCCAAAGATAACTGCATTGGTATTCTATATATTGTCACAGAATATATAATG
This sequence comes from Scolopax mira, assembly GCA_004320125.1. NCBI lineage: Eukaryota > Metazoa > Chordata > Aves > Charadriiformes > Scolopacidae > Scolopax > Scolopax mira. Next base: position 18,467 of record BJBW01003466.1, read on the forward strand.
AATATTTATTGTCTTGTCTGCCTTTCTAATATATTTGTAAATTTGTAAAATTAAGTACTGTACTGAGAGTTACACTGTATCTTAGAAATTGTGACTTCAAGGGGACTAAGTATGCTATTCTTTCTCTTGGACTTATCCTTTTGTTTTTTGGTGGTGGTTTTTTGGGTTTTGTCTGTTTGTTTGTTTGTTTTACTCTAGAAAATACCACATTCACCTCCATTTGGTTTTCTTTGCTGAGAAAAAAGTGAATGAAGACTTCAGAACTTGCCTTATCAATATTACTTCCTAGTGGGAATGTGAGGTCTGAGATTGTATTTCTTGGACCAACCTTACTGTGCTTTTATTCAGTATTTTTGATCAGTTGGTGTGCCCTGCAGAGATGCTATGTTACTCCACTGACTTGCTGTGTTTGCTCTCCTGAAAATAAGGAAGTCAATAATATTAAATAAACTTCTAGTCTTCACCTCCTGTAGATTTCGAGTGCTTCCTGTCTGCATGAAATATGTTTTTCTTAAAATGTAAGCTCTCCTGGCTATAAACTGTGATGCTTTATGACTTAGAAAGTCCTGGATACATTTATTTGTCTCCACTGAAAAATAACTTGGCAATGTGTTAGGCGGCTAACCCTGCTGTGCATGTGGAGAGGCAAGCACTGCCAACTGGGATTCACCAGTCCAGAAAGCTGGGGACAGAGCTGCCCAAGTTGGCTGGTGGGAACTGCGGAAGGCACAACTTGCATTTTGCTCCTCTGTTGACTTCAGTACACAACTGGGATTTAATAGAGAGATTTCCTGTGGTCCTTAGCCTGGTCACTAGAGTTCCTCTGAAAAATAAGGAGGGCTAGGGCATGTCTTTGTTTCAGAAAAGCTGCTGGTGAAAATAATCATAGACTACCAGGTTGGAAGGGACCTCAAGGATCATCTGGTCCAAACTTTCTTGCCAAAAGCACTGTCTAGACAAGGTGGTCCATCACCCTGAATCTTAAAAGTGTCTAGAGATGGAGAACCCACCACTTCCCTGGGGAGACTATTCCAGTGGCTTTTTGTTCTCATTGTGAAAAAAAATTTGAGTGGGATGAGTTTACCAGTTTGTAGAGGTGGAAGGACTGGGTTCAATTCCTTCTTTTGCTTCAGAAGTTGTGTTTCACATTTAAGTGAAGTTTCTTTAATCAACAGTTGTTCTCGGTTGACCTCTTTTTGAACTTCTTTGATTTTGCAAAAAACAATAAAAGATTCATTGCCTCAGAGACACAGATAAAGGGAGGAATGCCTTGATCACAGAGTAGTACCCAGCAAACCCAAGGAGAGGTAAGCACAGAAGAACTGCTAAGTCGAAGTAATAAAAATCAGAACATTAGGGCTCTATCTGCATTAGCATTTTGGTTTGGGGCAGGAATGCAATACTGAGACAAATCCCTTGATTTCCCCTAACTGCAGTTTGGTTCACAGTGAGGTTTTGGTGCACACAAATGAGACTCCTTTCAGAGATAATGACATTAGAAACTCTGCTTCAGGTGCTCACCAAATGCACTCTATCCTCTAATGGGAAAATAATGGTCCAAGGCAATGACTGCTTCTTCCAGCAGATTCAAATCACATGTGGTGGGGTGCCAGGTCCAGGGAACTGACTAGCTTGAATTAAACCCCCAAATTACATTTATTATAGATGTAGAGTTCTCAGCAATTGCTTTGATCTAGTTTTGCTCCTCTTGTGCTAAAGTTTGGTTCAGCAGAGAAAGAAATTCAGATTATATTGGACCATGACTTCAAAAAGTTAGCTTTTTTAAATACATAGGAATAAAGAATTCAGACAGCAAAATGGATGCTGCCGAGACGCCCCTAATATTAGACTCATTTTAAAGCAATATTGCAGAAAACATTTGTTGAGATAGAAGTTATTGAACTGAAAGACAAGGGAAAACAAGAAAAGTTTTAAGTATCATTAGCTTATTTTAATATAATTTTCTTTAGTTTAGTTGGTTATTGAACTAACAGCTCTGAATACAAAATAACTCATAGCTCTTTCATTGAAGCTATATAGGCTACATATACACTCTTATGTTCCAGCTATTGTAAGTATTGCTAATAGAATTTCTGAATGCCTTCTGATCGTTCTGTTTGATATGTACAGTGTCATTTGGGGAAACTACAGTAATGTATTTTTAAAATGCCTGAATGGACACTTGCAAATTGTTTCTATTGTTAAATGTAGTTCTGTATTCAAATGCAAATGAATTATTTAATAGGATGTATTTCAGTAAAATCACTATTTTATTTTTACAATTACTGTTTTACCTTTCTAGATACTCTCTTAAATAAAAAATATCTGACAAGTTAAAATAACTCAGAAAAGCAGATCCTGGACTAAAGCTTATAAAATTTGAAACTGAACTGTTTTTCAGTTACATTAAAAATAAAGTCCATCTGCTGATAAAAGCAGTAGCATTAGAAGTATTGTACTGTATTTTACAGTTCTTCAAATCAGATAGGGTAATCTAAAATTGCATCTCTTTAATCATCTGTTTTATCTCCTACTTCTGGCATGGTTTCAACAGTTGATAAGAAATACATAAAGTAGAAATTAGATGCTTAGAAATTCATGACTTCTTGGAAATTTGTATTTTTAGTGTTATACAATCTAAATATCTGACAATCTCAGAGACTAGTTCATATATTGAGTTGATAGATGTTTTGGAAAATGAAGCTGTGTTCAGCAATATAAGGTGGCAATATTTCCAGAATGACTAGAGCCTTGACAGGGGCTTGTAGAGGTTTAGGTTTACTATATTTTCAGTCACTAACAAGGAGTTTGCTCCATTAAGGAGAACTGCAGGTCCCTATTTGAAAGCAATGCTTGACTCAGAAATGCCTTGCTCCTACAGTGGCTTCCAAGATCTAAAGTTAGAGGCATGGGAGGAAGTGACATTCAAAGAGGAGATCAGAAATACAACTACTGAGCAGGGTACCATCTAAAATTTGGCTGATTAATAGAAAATACTGGGAACACCCTGACATTTTGCCACAGGGGTGAATCTAAGCACTTGGGTCAGGGCAGCAGGTTGTCTTCTCTGTGTAAGCACAAGGTGCATAAAATGATATTTTCTAACATATAACATCTAACAAGGTACCTTGACCTTTTATCTCCACCTGGTAGAGTGGGCAAATATCTTTTATGCGAGGCTAATAGAGCTGTTGCTCAGGCAGCATTAAATCTGCCTGTGATAACATCCTACGGGTTTGAAGGTCAGTGCACGGAAAGGTACAGGCACTCCTTTTGGCTACATTAAGGAGCTTAATGTGCTCTTTACAGCAGATTGCAAGATGATTACATAGGCTGAAGCATTTCAGTAACAATGTATGTGGAAGAATCATAAACTAAAATTTATCAAGAAAATGTGCATATCTACATTTACAAGCAAGATACCACAACTAGAAAATGTAAGATATCTTGTAATCAACACTGACATTTGGTATTCAGCTACTGGAAAGTGCAAATTGCCAAACTCTGGATCAATTACTTCTGGTAAAGAACAACAAATACAGCCATAGTTCTTTGAAGGAATGTAAATTAAATCTTAGGAGAGGAACTGCTACTAGCTAACCATGTCACTAAGTAGGAAATGTAATGAATACTTAAATGTTATTTTAGAAATTTTTCAGGTGTGGTCAAATCAGGTCACAGCTGCTATTAAGTCTCACAGCATGCAGAAATGAACTGACAAATACTTAGGATCAGAGAATAATATGTCAAGCAGTTCAGATACATATCATATCACCCAATTTCAATCTGATCTTTCATGAGTTTTCCTTCTGCCACAGCAACTCAACGGTAAAACGACAAAATTTCTTGCTCTGTGAGAGAGGCAGTATGGTCAAGAAACCCTAGATGAAGAATGGTGAGCACAAGATATGTTGGTTAAAGCCGTCTTGATATGCTTGATAAGAAAAGAAGGGACAGGGGAAAATAATACAATAACGGTGAACATAAGTCTGTTATAAAGAAATACATTCATGTCTTCTGTATCTCTGCTCAGACTAGGACATGATTGGTTAAGAAAGACATTTTTAGGAGCAAGGATACTTTTCAGATTCCAACATACTGGGCCAGCTTCAGAGTCATAATTCAAGAGTCATCATACTGTGCTTTTTTTCTTCCTGTATGACTTTTCCTTAATAAATCTATGGTTGACTGGAAATAAATCTTAGCGTGTTGTAAAAAGTGGCTAGTTAGATGATTTAGGTTAGCGTTCTGTAGCATTTCTCCTAGAACACTTGGTTAAAATAAGTCACAGATAGACCTAGCAGAAGAATCTGGGGTATTGTTAGTTAGGAATTTGCATTACAAGTGGCCATTAATGAATGACAGGAGGTGTCTCTGTTAAAGGTAATGTAATGATTAGTATGCATTGTGCAAATCTACAAGTTCAATTTTGGAAGCAAAGAGGCCTGGACAATTTTTCTGCATAATTAGCTAAAATTAAACTTGGCACATGAAACTTTAGTAGGTCATCCATCCTGAGAAGATTCAATGCACTTTAGATTGTGGTTAGATATTCAAATTTTATAATCCAAGCCATTTATATATATATATATATATATATATATACACATACATATGTACAAAGGAAATTTATATACCTACATATATGTACTCAGATTAGTTATTTTTGAAGATTTCTCACAGTTGTTTATACTTTCATTTCTGCTATAAGTGTGTCTGTTTTGACTTCTTGAGCATACTACTTCTCATCTCAAATATTAATTATGCTGCCTTGTATGCACTGTTTTTCCAGCCTCTGAAGCCCTCCAGCTAACCATTAGAAAATACTAAGCACAAAATCTGTATTACAATTCAGTGTGCTTAAATGGTGACTAACATGCCGATGAGTTAATTTAGATACAAAAACTCTGCATTTATTGCCATTGCAGTGGCAGGATCCCCCTTGTGCTAGCCATCAAAATTTGAAACTGAAGATGCCATCACAGTAGGGAACTCTGATCTCTTTGGAGTTTTAGGCTTCTGTCTTGCAGCAGCATCCATGTAAATCTCTACAAGGAATGCAAACTGTATTGTCTTAGTGAGGCTCTTTGATAAGGGTGACTGATCACACCCACGTCACCACCTCTCCTTTTATACATGTCATATTGTCATCTTGCTAGGTAAGATTAGGTCTTTAAAAGGTTAGATGCTCTAAAGTTAACAGCTAATGGGCTCATTTTTTTTAACAACAATTTTGGAATGAAACTGTCTTTTCACAGCCTTATGTACGTTTTTCTCCTATCTTATAGTTCTCTATCTTGAGCACTCGTTACAAAGGAGTACATAAAAAGCTGCATCATATTATCTCTATTCCCTAATTCTGGGAATGGATCTTTTTGAATTTAGTTCCCAAAGTGTTTCAGCTGGGAAAAGTCCAATAGAACAAGTTCAATAATTAATTATTTTGACCACTTCTTTCTTTCAAAAACCTTCATTGAGTTTTATATCAGTGCATGGATTTTTGTGTATTTTTGTATTTTGTGTATTTTTGGTCACACAGAATTGGGGTTTTTTTCAGAAATCATTAATTTTAAAAAATCATTTATCTGTAATTCCAGGGAATATGTGCAAGAGAATGAATTAGTGGCATTGGACAAGTGGCAGCCATGCTGGTATTTTCTAACTTTTTTACTTCTGACTTTTTAGCCTTAATAATGTTTCTCTAATATAGATTTTGTATGTGTAATGTATTTTATTATTTCTTCTTCCTTTCCCTAATATTTATTCAGCTACAGTCTGCAAACTGGCTTTGTATGCTTTTGTGTCTTTAAATATTTGCTCATATAGGAAGACTCCTACATGTATATTTCTGGTGATGATTCTAATGAGGTACCCCAGGCTTCAGGGCACAGTTCTGTCAGCAGGTGCTCCATACAAAAGCAATGTTCAAGCTTGCAGGTTATCTTCACAATAGTGTAATTTTCTGGAATGATTCAGTGTGCAGTGGGGGAAATACTGGCATAGGGCCCAGAGCACTTAGCATCTCTTTTTCTTCTGAACTAATATTTACAAGTTAAATACCACATGCTTCATAATATAAGTAAAAAGTTAACATTAATAATATGGGTGGAATTGTGCTGCTACCATTTTCATTATGGCAAATTTTCCTCATCAAAAAAACCCCAAGCCCCAAACTCACTCCTCAGCCCCAAAAGATCTAGTTGTTACTAGACTTGTGATTACAAAAGCAAAGAAGTTTAATCTCAATTTTAAGCTAGCTAAATTTACTTACAGGCCTCTTTTTTTTCCACTTTAGTTACAAAAAAAAAGAAATAAAACTGACATTATTCACCATTTTGAGTTATGCAATGACTATGCACAATGGTCATCCAACTCTTTTTTTGCTTATGGCACCATGTATACTATACAAAAGCACCATTAATTTCATATGTATCATATAACTTTTTACTTACTATGAGAAATTATTAGAATACTGAAAAAATGAAACATTTCATTAATTCATTTGGTATTAGAAATCCTTTATAATCCTATATAGAAATCATTTTGTTTACAAAAAAGAGCATGAATTGAAAAGCTCTTATAATTAGAGGATTTGAATTTTAAACAGAGGTTAAAGAGAATGCTTTCTATATTGTTTCCAAACTTCCCTTTTACAAGTTCATATTTATACTACAGAGACTGTAAAATTTTAGTTAAAAAAGAAAATGAAAGAAAAAACTTCTGGTTAAAAAGCCAGTATGCCAAACAAATTTTAGTCAAAATGAAGTCTTTCTTTAATCAATATTTTGAAAACTTTTGTAAGTAAGTCTTCCCAAAAGAACAGGGACGGTCTTCTTAAGATTACAGCAGGGATCACAAATTGTTGTCATCTCAGTATGCTGGTCCTTAGAATAATTGCAGCCCTGAGTCCAAAAGTGAGGTCTGAAAATGGTCTTTGCTCGAAAGCATTTTAAAATGATCTTCCAGCAGTTAAGGATATCAATCATCAATCTACTTTTTGACAGTAACTTGAGTCAGTGTTCATCCTGGTAAAATCAATATTAAGTTATACAGTTAGTACACACTTTGACAGATTTCCTTTTCATACCGACTGCCAGGAATTACTGCCAGGGAGCTAGCGGGGAGCTGGGAGGCAGGAGCTGGAGGCAACGGTGGGGAAGCAGGCAGGGCAGGGGGTAGAAAGTGGTTGTACCTACATGATGCAGACTACCTCGCTTTTAATTTTAAAATCAGCCATGTTATAGTCAGCTCAGTGAGAAGCTGAATTCAAGCTAGATGTACTTCCCATGTACTTCGAAATCTTTCTGTATTAAGAGATCCAACATGACTTAATGTCTTAAAGACCAGCATACTATGAATAAAAACCAGCAGATGATCAGCTGAATTAAAATTTTGGACCAACTGGATTAAATATTTGAAGCTAGTTGATAAACATCTCCAATAACAAAGAAAAAGTCAACTGGTTACAGTAAATTACTATAATTAATATTATCAAAAAGGAAAGTTTCAAACAAGTCTGAATAGGATATTCCAAATAGGTTAAATGTAAACTCTTTATTATAAGTCTTCAAGTGGACAAGGTCTTTCACTGATTCATTTTAAAAGGTTCATTTAAAGTCAATAGAGATATTCTTGGTGAGACCAGATGAGAACCCGACCCACTGTCTTTTTTCTATTGTATGTACTCAGGACACTGATCCAGATTAGGATATCTAGTCAACATAGTGCTAGATATAATTGTTATTTACAGACAGTATCTTATCATTGCAGGGTATCTGTAGTGAAGATTCTCAGATTAATCATGTTTTTACAGATTTCTTTCATGAGATATTTTAATTTTTCTTAAATATATGTGTTTTCAAAGACCATATGAACATCTACTATTTATGAAACACATTTTTAAAAACTTCTTTAAAAAGCTTTTTCTGAGTTCAAAATTTTCTCTGAAACCATATTTTGCATGAAGAGCAAATGGTGATTAAGAATTCTCTTTGAAGTTGAACACTTGTGGAGAAACAAATGAAACATTTTATGCACTTTTCTCTATGGTTTCAGCTAGCCAAAAGTAAAGAATTTGCAGATGGTTTAGAAGAAGGCGGGAGGGAAGAAATCAGATATTTATCTCATTTAGAAATGAAATTGTGCCATAATGGTGAGATTTTCATGATGGATTTTTTTTTGAAATACAACAGAAATAAATATTTCTCGGTGCGTGAGAAATCCTAGGTTTCAGGAAATTTGATGCATGACAGCTTGAAATCAACAACCAAGATAAACAGCTGCTCCCTGTGAATGAATGAAATATTTATTGCAGTGCTTGTTGTGGGGGAGTTTTGGGTGCCATAACACAAGTACAGAACCATACGACTCAGAGGCACAAAATATATTTTAGTTACAAAGAAGATAGGATAATGACTTTTGTGCTCATATCCCTATTCTAAGCACATTACACACTTGGGATAACACAAGCCCCAGGTCTCCCTCTGCCTTTGGTGCATCTCAGATCTGCACTGTGGACCAGGAAAAGAGGACACTAATGCCAACTGAGTCCTGGCTGGCAGCCCAGGTCCCTGTGTGTTGCTGTACCTCAAGCCCAGACTCATACAGGGCACTAGACACCCAGGTATGAGTGTTCCCTGAGGACAGCTATTTTTACTCATTAGTGCTTTAAAAACAGATTGTCAGAATAAGCTGTCAAGGGCCTTGCTACTTATGTAGCCCCAGGCTGATCTTCATGATTTTCCACAGTCAGAGATAATTACAATCCATTACCTGTGTTGCCATCACCTTCCAGCCTCCTGCCCCAGACATAGTACAGAGATATCAAGCTGCTAATAGCTCGCCTGTGTTTCCTTATTTCCTTCCTAAATCGTACTTAAATCACTAGAGCAGGACAATTAGCATGTGTCTTGTTTAGCAATGCTCTCGGTTGGGTGTCCCCATGACATTTATCTGTACATCTCTTCTCTCTGAGCACACGTCAGAACCACCTTATTGGCTAGGGCTGGGCAGCTCTTCCTGAGGTCCCACCTACCCAAGTGATGCTTTTGGGTGGGCTTTATCTTGACACAAATGCCACTCAAGGAGAGAAGACTTATTAGCAAAACCAATTGTAGGTTGATTTGGGTGATGCTGCTTTGGGTGATGAAGCTTTGTTGACCATATTATCAACTGACAGTTTTTCTCTGAAGTTGTCTGAGCTTCAGCAACTGCCGTTGCACTGTAGAGATGGTTATGCAGTGATATTTCCAGGTTAAATATGTCTGTTACCAGCACACATTATTTCCCAAAGACAGAATTCCAAATCAGTTATATGCATAATTAAAAATGTTATTTACCCTTGTCCCTTATAAAAAGCATGGCAGGTGGTCTAAGGCTGCTTAGCAATTTTCCTGGTACTATTTTCGCATTTTCTTTGAAATCACTTCAGACAAATAGAGTCATATTTAGATACTTTATGAATTTTGGTTTTGGATTATGTATTATGAAATGAGAATAAATGGCTTTCTAAATTCAGTCATAAGAAGTATTCTGATTTGTAGCACAGGTAGTCGTTGCACTTACCAGGTTTTCTGAGGATTTCTGTGAAAATAGTTTCAACTACAACCAGCCTGAGACTTTGTGACAAAACAAGAAGATTGATTTTAGTGATCTGAAAACAGAGGGGTAATTATATTCTCATTTTAATGTTCATGATGTGCACAATTCTCCTATTAAACTTTAATGGGTGTTGCAAGTGAAAAAACATATGCAACAAGATAGGGAAAACACCAGAAAGCTGTTAGCTTTGAAACTCATTGTCAGATAGCAAATATTATTGCTATAAATCTTAACTTTCACAGCCAGCAAAAGCTGCAGGCTAGACTAGACAAAGAGACAGGCACGGAACTGAAGCTGTGCATTAAAAGTAACACACTGTACATTGTTAAAATATGTATTGTGATTAAGTTAATATTGAACCATGAATTTTATAACCTTTTCTGATTTTCTTTTCCCCAGGCAAAAATCAACAGTTTTCTAACTGCAGTATCCTTCACAATTCATTTTCTGTAGTGTCAAAAGAGGTGTATTAAACACTCTGTGAGAAAACACACTCTCTGATATGGTGGCAGCAGGGTGCATATGGTTTCATAACAAAATAAAAAGCTCATCTTTCTTCCTCTCTCTTTCCAGGAGCTGTGGTGGGAAGGGTGACACAGAAGTGAGAGTGCACTCACCTACAGTCGGTTCTCAGCGAGCTGTGAAAAAAGATGGCATGGAGGAGTGCAGCGTGTATACTAAGTAACATCTGTTCCTAAATGGATGCAATAAGATCCAACCTGCTTTGCATAAACAGAAACATGTCAAGTTAAATAGGGAAGCAGCAGGACTCAAGGTAGAGCATGTGGAAGTCATGAAAATAAACAAGTGGAGCACTAACATTTGTGACACCAGTCAGCTGCTTAACCAGGCTGGTGCACTCCCAGTGCCATGTCCATTTATTAAAAACATAGGTAAAAGGTGGGATTCCAGCCACTTGACATAATGCAGAAAAGAAGTACTAGAAATTGTGATTTATAATGTCTTCATAAGAAGTATGAAGCAAGCAGGTATAGTGTTTTCTCTTGGCTTTTGACCCAATCAAAAATTTTGGGATGTGAAGCTGGACAGTTAAAAAACATGAAAATAAAAGAACAGCAAAGTTTTCAACCAAACAGAGAGTTGGAATAGAATTTGAAGGGGTAACCAGAAAAAAACCCTTGCCTGTGCTTTCACAGGAAATTTTTCAAGAACTAGATTATTTGATTTTCTGATATCTGGGCTTTCTTAAGACTGTAATGATTTATTTTTTCTGCTTTTCCTCAGCCTCTTCTGCCACTTTTGTTCAAGTTCAGCAAATACTGCCTACATTTTGATTTAAAAAAAAATATAAAAACTAGATATAAATATGCACAGATGTTCATTCCTTCTCAGAAGAAAAGCTGCCTCATTTTAAAAAAGCCCCAAGTCTGAAAGCTATCTAATAAAGCCTTAATAAGGGAGGGAACTGAAAAGGAACAGTCAAAGTAAAAATAGATGTTTCAAGCTAAAAATTAAAGAAAACACATGACATAAATGAAAAGAAATATTGGGAGGGTGATTGAAATAATATGTAACAGAAAAGTCACATTTACAAGTAAATTGATGAATTAGGTGAGACGACATTTGTGACCATGATAATTTTAGCCCACAACTTTACACCAACATGCCCTCACCTGTATCACTGCTCCACACTAAAAGCTCCCTGAAGGAAATATCTCAAGCATATCTCCTGCTTCAGCCTTTAAATGCAAGTTTTACTTTTCCCAAAACAAGATTCTCTAGAAGAAAAAAAATATATGATTTTTTTGTGTCTTCCTGGAAACACTACAGAGACTGTTACATGTTGGACAATTAAATATTTTTTTTTCACTAGTAGGAAAACAGAGAGAAAAGGCACAAAAAAGGAAATTCTCCACTTCCTCTAAGAAAAAATAAGTCTGTCTCTATCAGAAATCGAGGTTTTGGGGAGGTAGTTTTATACTTCCCTGCAGGGGGAAGTAGCTTTATACTGCTTTTCCAGCAAGTACATTAAACATAAGTAAGTCTAGCAGCTTCATCTTGCTTTTCAGACATTCTTCACTCACCACACACTGAGCAAAATTTGACTCACTCTATGCTGGTAGTGCTTTTAGTGAGTTACCATTAAAAACAGCATGGCATTTTAACCTAACAGCATGAGAGTGGACACATTCATGCATCTCCACTGGAAACAATATAAAATGGGATGCAGATAATATTACCAATGCTATATACATGGTACTGCTGGCATCCTGTGTCATTAACCAAGTGCTTGTAAACATTACAAAATACAGACACTAACCCACAGATTTTTCTTTTTTTGACGTTTGATTTTGTGAAGCCCCTGTGGCTGGCAGCAAACCCTACAACATCCAAAGTGCCAGATGCCAGCTTGTTTTGTTTTGCTCTTTGGTTTACAGATAGATATTGCTAAGTGGGTGCAGACTATCAGCTTTATTCCTTCTTCTCCTTGTTTACTTGCTTTATTTGTTTTCATGCACAGGTAATAAACAGCTCTCTGGTGAGCTGTCAGTAAATCTCTGGACTGCAGAGTCCTTACTCTGAATTGATTAAAAGGCAAAATCAGATCAAAGAGCTCTCACAGTGGCTGTGGAAGAAGAGTTATCAGTTTGCTCTTAGGAGACTACCCATGAGAATAGGTTTGTTATTAGAGGGCTGTGGGTTCTTTTGTGTGTGAGTGATAGTGGGGTGGGAAGCAGGAAGGGAGATGTGTGTTAGGGAAAAACAAACTAGCTGAAGCATACTTTTCAAAGTTCCTTGATAAAACAAGCTCCATGCTTTATGGTGGGGAGGGAAATTGGAAGAAGTATCCTCAAACATTTCAGTTAACATAAAGTGTTTGATCTCATTTTGAAATTATGTGATATGCTTTTAAATTTTTTTAAGATCCATTTTGAAATGAAAGTAATTTTGAAACAACCACTTTTTCTTTTTTTCTGAAAAAAATAGCGCAATGCATTTGGCTAAAGCCAGAATTTAGCTCTTTTTTTAAGGAGAAAACTAGGGGAGAAAGAAAAAGAAAAAATAAATCACAGAAGTGGACTATCTTTAAATAAACTCAGAAGTATTACAGTAAAAATTAACCAATATTTGTAAAGAGGTAGCACATCATCTTGCTAATGTAAAATTCCATCTGTCTGGAAAGAATGGATTATAAACCCTATTAATGGTATACATGGGTTTAAACTTTGTTTTGAAAAAAGAGTAAGTGCTTCACAGACAATGACAGATCCTCTCAGATATGGAGGATTAAAGTTTGAACTCTGCTGGCAAGCTTTTTTTCAAAACAGGTAAAGTAGACTTCATCTTGCATTACTTTCAAATTCTACAGTGTAGATTGCTACATCTGAATTAGACACATTCACCTCCTTTTATAGAAAGTGCAGAGAGATAAGTACAATCCATTTCACAATGAGATAAAAACGTGAAATGATTAGGTGAACTGTTTGTTACAAAAAATTGTTTCTCCCTCTCCAGCTCCTTACAGAATTAATGGTCAGGTGTAGACATTTATATTATAGACAAAAGTAATTCAATTTAATAAATCCTCCTGTGGTATTTCTGGTGTTTCTCAAATCCATCGTAGTCTTTTGTGTCCTGGGCTGCTTCAGGAGTAGCCACAGTCCCTCGCTGCTGTAGTGGGAGGATACAGCCTGGCTGGCCATCAGAGCTGGAGGCACAAACTTATTTTGGCTGAACACGCCTTTCTAAAAATTACCCAGCTGACTCTGGTAGACCTAGAGTAGAGTAAAATCTGTAGCACAGAGTAGTAGTTATTTAAATACTTTGTAAATCTGCTAGTGATGATTACCAGATATCATGTTTAAGGAGACTCCAAACTCCAACTGCTTACAGGTGATTAGGCCTTGTGTTTTGCATATTTTCAATAAGCACTGTCGTTCTGATCCCAGCATGAGCCTCATATTAAGTTTGCTTAAGGAGTAAAAAAATATTAACACCTACAGTGTTCCCACCAACCCCCTCCTATCTTCAAGTAAAGTGACAGCAATACATCTTTCAAGTTTAGTCACTGACCTGGCAAAAATACTATGACATAGCTGACAAATTTTCTTTTCAGTGCAACAAGAGTTATTTTTTCATCAATATATTCTTCCGTTCCAATAGAAAGAAAACTTTGGTTTATTCTGTATGTGACGGTTTTATAAATGCCTGTGGTCTGGGAGTGGAAAATGCCTGTGGTCTGGTGGAAGCTGGTTTCATTGGTCTCTGGAATTCCTCTAGCTTTACCTCCAAAGGGTTTAATCTTCTAGTTAGTTTTCTTTCCAAATCTTAAATAATTTCCACTCTGTATGGCACTATATTAAAGCATGCCAAAAGAAAATCCCACAGGTTAAGACAATTAAAAGCATTCTTTGGGAGGTACAAGGATGGTGTTTCCTACTTGCCTGAAGAAGGGCAAGTTGGGACAACAATCAGATCAACAAAACCCACAGCAGCAGGTTTGGAAGTAATAGCTGATGGGATGAGAGTGAAGGAAACCGCTGCTGTAGGACAGGCTGAGCTGAGCAGCAGTGAGAGAGTTTACTTGCTGATAATGATGTAGATAATGTGTTCCAATAAAGAAGAATGAAAGACACAGGAGAACTAAAACTGACTGACAAACAGTATATGGACTTTTTTTCAGGGACCACTAAGGTAAAAGCAGAGATGCTGGATTAGGCCTTTCAGCAGCAGCCAAGCAAGAGTTTTTCAAGGAGTTACTGTTGCCAGAAAGGCAAAAGACAGCTTAATTTGTTGCCCTAAATACTAAGATACCCCTAAATGCAAAATATCTTTTTGCTACTGGAAAATGAGAAATTTGATTTTGAGATACATGTCTTAATTTTATGAATTATTTGTGAAATACTTTAATGACTTTAAAAATCATGGTGATTTTATATAAAATTGCTACTGCTGATGTACGTCATTTGTTTTAATTTACTAGTTGATGTTTGATTTTTATGATCATACAAATTATATGATTTTTAATTATGGGTAAATTACGACAATGATGATATTAAATTAAATATATTTTAACAGACTTGATCATTGGTCAGGTTTCATACCTACATGTTCTTCTGGATTGCTATCTTTATAAATAGATATTGGGTGCAATTTTCTAAACTGAATCTTCCTTTCTGCAAACTAGGCAGATTAAATAATTGAGAAATGTTAATTATTAGTCCCTTTTTACAGTAATACAATATTCCAGAATATAATTTAAAACTGAACTAAACTTGTTAGTTTAGCTTTCAGAACTTGGAATTATGGATGAACACAGGTTAATTTTGAGGGCTTGTCAAGTTACTGATTCATCTGCAAAACAGTTGATTGTAAAACATTTCAGTAAAAAAATACAGAGCCAGCACACTGAAATTGGTCTCAACACCATGCATCCAAGATAAATCACAATTGGATGAAAAAGGAAAAGAGACTCTTGAATCCTACCACAATACCATAAACCATTAAAAAAATCAGAAAAGGGATTGACATTTAAATAAAAAAACATAATGATGTGGTAATATAGAGGAGAGCAGGAGGAAAAAGCAAATGTTTCATCCTTGTTGAAGAACTGGTGAGGAATGTTGATTTAATTTATTTTTAAAACTGTTTGATCATTTCATGAACAGACCTAGTCATTGATACAGTTTCATACTCTCAATAGCTGTTCCTTTGGCTTACTATCCATAGGAACATATATTGGGTACAATTTTCTAAGCTAAATCTCCCCTGCTGCAAATTAAGCAGATGATATAACTGAGAAATATTAATCATCTGTCTCTTTTTACAATAATTTAATATGTTCCTGGAGACACCTATTACATACCCTTTAATTCTTTCTCTAAGCATATCCAATTTACTTTTAAATCTTTCCTTCTGGGTTATGTTTTCAAAACGTTGTATTTCTGCTGTTCTTTCAATTGTTGCAATTTGTTGGCATCTTTTTTAATGGGTATCTAAAACTGGACACAATGTTCCAGTTTAGGCTTACCTTGTATGGAGCAATGCAGAAAATTGCCTGCCATAAGATAGCAATGACACTCAATTATGTTGTTAGTTTTTTTACTTAACAAAGTGGGCATTGAATTGTTTTTTAAGTTATCTATAGTGTACTTGGTGCCCAGTAAAAGAATCCCTGCTCAACTTGTTTGTCTGTCTTGTTTATAAAAGCTTTCCTAACTTTGTGTGTCTTACATAGTGTTATTTCTTTCAATCTTCTGGTTTTCTGTTTTATATCTCTATATGGGTACACATTTTCTGCAGAATTTGGTCTTAGAGACAGAGACAGGTTACTTACAAATCTTTTTAGTCTTAAGATTTTGTGGTAGTAATGGCATATAATTTCCCATCTTTTCTCTATATTGAATCAGATTGTTCTTTTGACTTAATAGTGACATTTGTCAAAAATAAATCTTTCTCTGAACTTCTTTTCTGTGCCTGGGATGTATTCTAGCAAATCTCTATGCTGAAATTTGCATTTGTTTGAAGATTTTTATTGTTCCACTGCTCTTGTTCCTCACCTTAAATTCACAAACTCTATTGCTTTGTTATCAGTTTTATCCATTGTGCTTTTCTATATTGTGAGCTAACGCATTCTTATTCAAATGTACTGTAAGAGAGCTGCTCTTAATTGTTGCTTCCAACTTTTTCAGGCCTATTTTTTCAAACATTTACTGCTATATTTTTCCTCCAAAAATGGCAAAGACTTCCATTACATTTTTTTGTTTCCCCTGATAATTCACAAGAAGTTTGTTTCAGCCCACACCTCCTTTTAATTTGTTTATTAAATACCTAAAATTAAATCAAACCTATTTTATTCTGTTTTATTTTTGGCCATATACTTTCAACAGATATGTCTCTCAATGCTTTGTAAACCTCAAAAAGACAATAGAGATTGTTCAACAAATGCTGAAACAGCAGGAAAAAAGCAGATGGTGCACTCATGTGTGTAACCCACTTCCTTTTTTTATTTTTTTTTTAAATAAAACTGTATTTCTGTGAAGATTTCAGCCAGTTTACCCTTAATTTTTTTCTGTTTCCAATAAAGCCATGGTATGGTTCATTTTGGTATACTCAATGGTTTGGCTCAATGGTATACTCATTTATCCTATTTGATCATGTATTCAGAGTACAGACACCTAACGTTATCTTACCCTTGAATGTTTCCAGGGATGGGGCATCTACCACTTCTCTGGGAAACCTGTTCCAGTGTGTCACCACCCTCATTGTAAAAAATGTCTTCCCTCTATCTAGTCTGAATCTTCATTCTCATAGTTTAAAAAGGTTACCCCTTGTCCTATAGCAACAGGCCCTACTAAAAGGTTTGTCCTCATCTTTCTTTTAAGTCCCCTTTTGGTACTGAAAGACTGCAGTAAGGTCTACATGGAGCCTTCCTTCTCTTCTGCAAGCTGAATAACCCCAACTCTTTCATTCTGTCCTCATAAAAGGGATGCTTTAGCCCTCTGATCATTTTTGTGGCCTTCTGGACCCATTCCAACAGATCCATGTCTTTGCTGGACTGAGGGCCCTAGAGCTGGATGTAGTATTCCAGATGAGGTCTCATGAGAAAGCAGAGGGGCAGAATCACCTCCCTTGACCTGCTAGCCACTCTTCTTTTGGTGCAGCCCAGGATGTGGTTAGCTTTCTGGGCTGCAAGTGCACATTATCAGCTCATGTCCAGCTTTTCATCCACCAGTATCCCTAAGTGGGCCTTGGCAGGGCTGTTCTCAATCCCTTCAACCCCAATCCTCTAGTATTGATAATGGGGGTTGCCCTGACCCAGGTGCAGATCCTTACATTTAGTCTGGCTTTCAGGCTACTTTGTATAAATGGAAGATGTCAAAGATGTTTTTGTGTTTGTGTTCATCATGTGCTAAAGAGGTGAAGGATGAAGTCTGGAATAAACAACTATTTCCACCTAAATTATACCTGATTCTTTAACATTGCAAATTTAGCCTTTGCCATTATGTGTCTTGGGCTTATCAGAGGGCAGAGGTTGAAAGGGATCTCTGGGTGACATGTTTTTCAACCACCTTATTCAAGTAGATTCCATAGCAACTGGTTGCTCAGAACCATGCCCAGAGAAGTTTTCATTGTCACCAAGAAGGAAGAAACCCTTGGAAACTGTGTTTCTTTTGTTGAAATGCCCTACTGGCTTCTGGTAGCAGTTTAGGGATTCCTGCTGACCTATTCCTAATTGCATTAGATGGTATATGTATCCTTTCCGCCACTCTCAAATTCCAATGCAACAGTGTGAAAGGGTGTGAAAATGGGATGATCATTCACTGACGTGGTATATTTCACATAGTGTAAAATCATTTAGGAATTGAGTGTAATCATGTGTATTACTCTTTTCTCAGTTGCTTTATAATACAACAACACAAACATATGTAATAAAACTTCAGAATTACAGTTATGTTCAATAGATCATAATTAGAAAATAGTAATCAATGGACAGGGAAAATAAACAAAAAGAGAATTAAAGATTAAAAATGGCTTTTTCAATTTTAGCTCAACAAAAACAATTTTTAAATGCTTTGTAATTGATGTGTACTTTAAGGTTTCAGCAATAAATTACTATAAAGCTAAGAAATTATAGGCTGCATGTAACTCAATTTGAGAATCATCATTATTTGAGGTGCTGAGTACAGCCTGTGAAAGTAAATATTTTAAAATTTATGAAGCACCAATACTATAGAGATGGGAGACTATAATCACTTCACTTCATTATGTGCTAAGCACCTTTTGCCAAACTGATGCAGGTTTCCTGATTTTGATTGTAAATTACAAGGTCCTCTGGAAAAAGTTTAAAAAAAGCCAAGTAAATGATAAAAAAGAACAACAAATACAATTGGAAATGGAATGGAACTAAGAATTAAACAGAGCAGATTCTGCAAGAGGCTGTGTATTTTTTATCTGGTGCTGAGCATTCTTGACTCCTACTAAAGCCATTGAGTTCCTAATGAGCTTACACCCTAGTTTAAATACTTCACTATGGAAGTGTTCATCACTGTAGAATCTCATTCTTGTAATGACTGTCAATACAGCCATTATGCTAATGAGACAGCTAGAAATGAAGGAAGATAAAAAGAAAAACGATAACTAAAAATCCAAAGCATTTTCAATGCTTCCAGTTTTAGTCTAATTATGTTCTTTCAAAGAATTATGAAGAATTATGACTGGATTAGGAAGAAAGGAGGGTAAATATTGTAGATTAAAGAAAAAAAATGCTTTAGTACTTCTCATGTAGATTCAGGGGTCGTTCAATATTCTTATTTATGTCTTAACACTGAATTTAAGTAGGTCCTGAAAGACGTCTCTGCAGGACATTTTTGGACTACAGAGTACTTTGGCATTCTAGGTGCCACTATGATGGGAAAATAAAATATTAGGGCTAAGTGAATCCTGAAGAGTTGAACTTGCACAATAACACAAGAAACAGAAAAAAAAAAATAAAGTGAAATAGAGTTCAACCATTTGCTTGAAAGATAAAATTAAACACTGAAGTATATTAAAATAGTAAAGTATGATTCAACATAGTCAAAAGTGTAAAAAATTAAACATGTACACCAGTTTCTATAGTTAAATATTTTAGAGAAGATCCTCATGAATCCTCTGGACACTAATAAAGTACAAAGACCAACCTTGAGACTAGCTTAATAGAACAACTGGAGGGGGGTGGTTTGTGCCACAAGGATTGCAGAAAAGATTATTGTGACTTGGGAGTGATCTTACATTAGAGATGCTTTGTTATCAGGAATGTTGGTATCTAGCATGATTTCGAATAACAGATGCTGAGATAGCCTGCAGCATTTAGAGGAAAGCAAGGTAGTGCAGAAGAAGTTTGAAGCCCACTTTGATCTCGTTCTAAAAACCTATTCTAGAGGTCAAGTCTGACTTTGGAAAGTCTCTTTCTATAAGATAAAACTTTCACCCTAAAGAAAGACCACCAATGTACACTTCCAGAACCCGATTCTTTTTGTTTTAACATGCCTTCCAGCAACTTTGCAAGACTCAGAACTGTGTGTTGAATTCTAAAATGAATTTTTGTTAGTGACAGCTTTCCAGGTGGTGATGACTAGTCCTGAGTCATATTCCCATGATGTTTTTCATTCCATGACTTCAACCACTTCCAGCATCCTATCCTATCACATTCAGAAAAGTTGGAAAGCTTCTGAATACCTCTCAAGAGTAATTCTTTGTCATGATGACTGCACAGAGCCATACAAGTAAAATGATAGAAATAAATAGAACTTACCAACTGCATGAAAATTGATGAAATAAACATATTATTAAGAATTACAAAATGCACCATTAAACCAGTCTAGGTCCAGTTAAATGGAAAGTTTGGGGCAGTTGCCATATTACAGAACTCCCTAGTGAAACAGATTGGGTTTCTCTCTCATGTTACTATCCTGCATAAGGCAGAGGTGGCACAAGGGACAGTGATAAACTTGATGTCACCTACAGGAAAAAGAAAAAAACTGGAGGCGGAAAAGAAATGCCTAAATACGAATCAAGAAAAATATCTGAAAAGGACATATACTTGGCCTGCTTTTCTTTCCCCCTTCTTTGTTTAACACCAGACTAACAAAAAATGAATTTATTTTTTTTTTTGCCGCTGTTTTATCAATAATATTGCCCAAAACACTAGAAAAGTTATGTTAAAGAGAGCAAGACAAAATCAAGCTGCTTTGTTTTCAATGTAAATTAAATACATTGCATGTATTTAGAAGATGCAGTCTATGTTATCATTGGGCATTTTGTCAAGATCTTGCTGATTTTCATAAACAGATCTAGGTTCATGACAATATGCAGAATATATGTCAGTGTTATTACACAAGTTGCAAGGGGGAAACTCCATAGATCTTGTGAGTCTCACCAGCATTAGAGAATTAGCGTTGCTCATAGCGTTGCTCCTAAGAGAAAAGGGTTGCTTTCCTTGTTAGCAAGAAAATAATCTGATTCTCACGTCTATGAATCACAGGAAATAGTGAGCCTAAATTGCAGCAAGAAACTGAGGAAAAAAAGAACCAGAAATTTTGTAAGAATAAATACATTGAACTGTTGTCCTTAGGTGGACTCTTTAGAGCTTAGATTAATCTTGGATATGTTTTACACTAGCTATGATCTCAGGTGGGAAAAATATTTTATACATGCATTGTTAGTTTAATTACATGTTTCATGTAACAGAATACCATTTCTGTAATAGGACATTTAAAAATAATAGCCCAAACAAGAAAAAACCCACCACAACAGCTGTTGAAACTTTGGAAAGCTCTAGCTTCTTGTATCTACACTTTTATTTCTTCTAGTAGACAGAAATGAGAACTAAACAAGCCCTGAGCAAGATTTGAACAAGTTTTAATCAAAATTTAATTTCCTACATTTAGAGTGGGAAAGACAGCAAGGACCGGTGGGGGACAAACATGTGAATTAGGATGTCTAACAAGGGAAAGAAATCAGATTTAATGACAGAATATTTCTGTGCAAGCAAGAGAAAGCCTAACAATGCTGGCAAACTAAAACAGCGAACAGAAACAAAATAAGATTGCTCTGATTTGGGCACCAAGCAGAGAGAAGAAAAAGTCTATCTTTTCATGCCAAAGAAATTAATTTAATCCAAGTCACAGAACAGTTTTTAACCTTTTTTTGCAGAAACAAATTCTTCAGCTTGGAAATGCCAGTGCAGACTGAACAAATGTGTCTCCTGATGTTACACAGTCTTCAGCCCCCTCTAGTCCACCCCCACAATCCGTCATTTGGGAGAAGTTTGAAGCAACCCCTCCTACTGCCCTTTCTCTTCCAATCAGCAAGAAACAGATTCCACGCTAGGTATTAAGCAGTTTTGAGATACTGACTTCATTTTGTTTGTTTGTTGTTGTGGGTTTTATTTTTTCTACAGTGAGAATACATTTGCCTTCAATAAAGAAATTCCCTTCCCTAACCACCTCCAGTTTTCTTTAAGTGAGGCCATTTGTTTTCAGCAGTGTTGAATTTTCTTCCCTCTTGCAAACACATTCAGTTTTTTGCAGCTAGAGCACAAACAGCAAATGCTCACCAGAACCACTCATGTCTACTTTTTTCCTCCTTCCCCCATACCCTCAGCCCAACTCCTTCAACAAGCCCAGAAGCAGCAACCATATGTTATACATTAATGACAGTCAGAGAGGTTAATATTCATTTGTGTGCTGCCTACATTGAAAGATATACAGAAACTGCAGATTCAGAAAAATGGTGTTTATTTTCCTTAGCTTGAAATTTTCTGAATTTTTCAACAGATAATAACTCTTTAAGAAGTTGCATAGTTGAATTTATGAAACAATTTTTTCCTCATGCCTTCCAACAATTATTGCTGTGTGTAACTATGGGAAAGCATCCGCCTTTTGCTCCCAAAGGAAATATTTTTCTTTCTTTTCTATACATACATTCTCATGTGTAACTAAAACTGCCATAACATCAGTAACCTGTTCTGAACAAGAAGCACCCTTCTTCTAGCAACAGATAATGAGCAGTGCCCCTATTGTCTCAGTAAGATGCAAGACACCTCCTGACAAAAATACATAACCTTTATTTTGTGTTTTGAATGTTATGTTCCTGTGGTGCTAAATAACCTTTGGCTTACATAAAGACTGTATCCATGCTCTTTATGCAAAAGTTTTCTTTGTATTTTTAAAATTGGCAGCAGTGGGTGTTTTTGCTTTTGCAAGATTTGGTTTAAGGAACACAATAACTAGATTCTCAGAATGTAGCAAGATAGGAGAAACAAGTATGAATATATACAGATACTCAAAAGTCATCTGCATTGTTCAAATTCTTCTATACAAGTCCAACGAGAGTTTTATTGCTCTCTTTAATGAAATCGATGTTACTCATTTTGCAGTTCTTCTTCTGACTATTTGATGTCTGAAAACATCCTTCCACAGCTGAGTGAATATTGCGCAGAAAAAACCAATGAAGATGAGATGTTGAATGTCTTCTCTGTAGTATAGACTATATTTGAACATGTCTTTGGGCTCAGACTATTCAATATTGCCTTTTTTTAAAAAAAATGGAAAATTGTTGCTTCTTTGTATAACTTTCATGTTTGGTTTTGAATGAGCCAGGAGATGACCAGTTGTGCAAACATCAGTATGACTGAAAGCATCACTTGTCTCCAAGTAGTCTAATTTCTCCCTGTCTATTGTGACTGGTACAATATGCCTTCAGTAAATAATAGAAAAAACAGAAGTCTGGAGGTCAATTTATTCTGAAAAATCTGTCTATATTTAATTGCAAATGATATTTTTATTATATAAATACTAAAAATTTCTGTGAATTCACTAAATCCAAGATAGTGGATTTAATGAAAAGTAGCGGCAGAAAGTTCCACTGGTTGGTTGTGTTAAAATTAATGAGTTTTCTACTGAAACATTTTGTTTTTAATTCCAGTGTGTTTCCTCCTTTCTTTCTCAAGAGGATAAGCCAAGTGAAAGCCTGATTATCTGAACTGCTTTTGTTTTTATGCAATAACTTATGTTCACCTCCTTTGAAATAATCATCCATCTTCTTAAGAGCCTTCTGCTTGCACTACCACTATACTACAATTTTCCATAAAATTTTGCAGGATGTTACTCTGGTATTCCCCACCCCCAGGTCCCAAATCTCCTCATTCAGCTAGTTTGTTTTATATATAGTCTATCATCTGCTGAACAAAACAAGCCAGGATGGGGATAGCAAGTGTGGGGATGTGCCTATTTATAAACGGGACAGACTAGTCCAAATTTCTTAAATTCTTCATAAGTTCTGAGAATAAGATCAAGCTTGAAATGGAAAACTATGTCAACATATATTACATGGACTTTTAAAGTTCTTTTGAAAGTTAAACACTAGCAGGCAAATTCTTCACAGATTATATTAGAAGTTCAGGACAGAACAGATGATTTGGGGGTGGGGACGCTACAGTCCAAACACTGGTTCCCACCATTACTTTAAAAATAGTTCTTCCTAAGACTTTGCAACCATTCTCTGTTTCCCTCTTACTGTAAGATAAACTCTTCTGTTATGAAAGAAATTACATTTAAAAGAAGAGAAATATATTGTCTGAGCAATATGCCTTCCACTAATCTCTCAAATAAAACCTTCAGGAGGAATCTGAAGCCCCTAATGACTTTACTGGCTAATGTTTATGTTTCTCTGCAGAAAAAAAACCCTTAAAACACCAACTAAATTAAATTGCAGACCACACAAGCTTTTAAGTGGTGTTAAAGATGAGAGGATAACTATGCTAACTGACTTTGAAGAAACTAATAAAGTCACCATTCAGCGACTATATACCATGACATATATGCTGATTTAAAATTGTCAAAGTCGAGTGTAAAGTTATGTCGAGATGACAAAAGTTTATATGAACAAAGCATTCTGTGGGGGGGGCAAAACTGGAATTTTCTACTGCACTTTTAAAGTCCTTCATGACTCCAACTTCAGTAATCTTTTCAAATCCTTTAGAAGGGACAATTTCTACGCTGTTATCATGATACGATATATTAAAATTTAATTGAGTCATAATTTCCCAATTAGCCTTCTTGCAAAACACTGTTGAGCCCTGAACTATATCAAGTGAATGTAAGACACACAACATGTTTTTGTTTCTTTATCAGATATATTTTTAGCTAATCAGGAAAACCATTAACTATAAATGAGGAATGGATGCCCCTTGTTTGTGTATGTGTTTAAGCTCCAGCATTGGCTATAATGTTGTATACAGTGTCAAAATCATAAAATGATACCTTCAAAGATGGTCAAGAAACTCCAGAGTCTGGTAGTCCTTTGGGAAGTACAGGCAAGTAACTTCTGAGAAGTTCATGATAGTGTGGACTGAAAAGAATGTTTTTCAGGAAGAAATGGGAAACACTTCTGAGGCAGTTTACTAGATCTCTTTGTAGTGCTTTCACTAGCTCTCCTTTGCTTGGAGGTAAAGGGAGCCTGGAACATTTGAGCAAGGATGTTGATATGCTTGCAAATCTGTTTATATGCGTCATGAGCAGATAAATGACCAGTTCCTGCATTAGGATCTAGGAAAAACAGCATCTTACTTCCCATAACACTTCAATTTCTGTATGCAGCCAGGCTATACTGGACTTCCCAGAAAAAGTGGTTGTGATTGATTACTTTCTTTTTAAAAAAGATTGTGGTACATCTTTTTCTTAGTCTTTTACTCTAAGGGGCTAAAGCACTTCCTTTGTCTTCAGAAATAATTTAATCTTTATTCTGTAAATATCAAATCAATGACTCTCTCTGAGGTATGACAGTCTATATGTAGCCTCAGTGGTGTGGGGAGTTGGAATCTTTCTTGCTGAAGCTGGGCTGGCCCTTAATGCGATATTTCTGGCAATAGAAAGACAGAGGTCAAAAGATAGCTTAAGTGTAACTCTATAGGAGGGAGATAAATAGTGTCTGCACCCAGAGTAAGTTTGTATGAATCAAATGTTTGGTAGAAAACAAATATCAACACTAGACAGGTGTTCAAATCTCCTTGAATGGTTTATCCATGAAGTTTTCAACCACCATCAGTGAAGGTCAGCTAAGCTTTACTTACCTCAAAAGTAAAGTATGCAAGAATGTTTTTTAGTCTTCTGCCATCAATATTCCTGTCTCCAGATGTTGATTAGATGTCGAGGCATATGTGTGCAGCCTTCAATAACCTGCTCAAAACTCAAATATGAGTGGCATTATAGATGCTGTTGGTACCATTTGCTATTGGATTGACACCTTCCCACTCTCCCTGAAGTAACTTGAAGTAGCCTCTTGGTATATCTTGTAGAGATTACAGCTATCCAACTTTGGGCTTTGAAAGCAGGGTCCTGAAAGGCAGTTTTCACAGCAACTCCGTCCTTTGATAGCTCCGATTCTCATCTCTCATCAGCCTAGTCTGGCAGAGCAGGGACTTTAATACAGGTTTCACTTGTTCTAATGAATGAAGCTCTTGAACTCTACTTCACTTGGGGTATCTATCAAGAGATGATTTCCTTGCTGAATACAGGACATAGATAACTGTAGTTACAGATTTACTTTGAAGATCAGTTATTTATTTCCTGTCTGTGCATTATCTGATTCTGTGCTATGCAAAGACTATCTCTTGCTGAGAGAGTTTTTAATAAAAGTTAGTAATTCATGCCAAGAATTACATTAGTACTGATATAGTAACAACATTTTCTACTCCTTCAAAAGGATATACCAAAAAAAAAGCAGGGTAACAGAGGTGGTTGCAATGGTGTTTCATCGTTTACCTTACTGTAGTATTTACTTTCAAATGATTAAAAATTGCACAGATACACCAAAACCAAGAAACAACTTATCTTAGATTAAATCACCTTGTGAAAGTATGGTGGTGTCATTGTTGTGGTAGTCCAGTTAACCCAGAATAATATTTCTTCTGAATAGGATCAATAGTGATAGGCCCCTTGGAAATATGCACAGTAGAAAAAAATAATCTTTGGCAACTGTGAAAGCACATTTCTGGAATTTGGCATAATCTAGTTAGACTGTAGTTATCTCTTTCTTGAATAAAGGCTGGTGCTATTCATTTGATGTTGAGACAAATCACAAACCCTGCTGAGAACTTTAATAAGATACCTAACAAGGGAAATTCTCCACATTAGGCAGTCTGGCTAGCTGACAGTCACTGCTGTGCTATTTCAAGATGCAGTAATGTGCCCCAAGTTAATATAATGGACTCTAGAATGTTTCAATGAATTTCAGTTTTATATAATCTTCACTGAGATATTGTATACATATATGCACATAAACACACACACATATATGTCAGAACTCCACAGAACAAAATAGGACAGCTGGATGAAGTTTTAACACCATGTGAAATGGTTTACTGTGATATTAACCCTTCCACGCCAACCTATAGTATATAAGATCCAAAGGCTTGTGTTTCAGAGACAGAAGTCTGACGTTTAAATGCTGCTGTTGTATGCTAAGAATTTAACTGAAAATACAACTTGAAGTTAATTTCAAGAGGACTCAAACTCAATCAACTTGAAAATTAATAAAGAAAGAAAAAGGAAATTATGTTCAATTTGAACTTTTTATTCTCTTTCCCATTATTTAAATATAAATTAAGCCTCGACTGTAACTTTGGGGGAAAAAAAAAGGAATCTCAGAGTTTAAAAATATCAATGGCATTTTTCAATGAAATTTGTAGTTTCAATGAGACTATAAGTGTGGGCAAGCAATTTCTTTTGAATGACTAGAAGTTATTAACTGAAGCATTTCCAACAAAGCCTATTGACATCAAAGGTGGCTTTTGTTTTATGAACATATATTTGTTACAAAGTTAAATAGGGAGGGTTGAATTAATTCCTTCAATTCAGTTTAAGAAAAAAATCTGAGAGAGACTTGAAGGATTATGATATATGAAACATTTCTGCTTGAAGGGACCTTATAGAAGGACCATTAATGAAAAATGTACAGGAGAAGATGGGCTTTATCCTCAAAAAAATATTTTTATTCTTAATATCTAGCTTAAGCATGCATAAAACTGGAAAATATTGTTTAATGCGAGGGAAGTGCCGATAAAGTCAGCTATTTAAATAAAAATCTCACCTGTTTTCTCTGTACTAATCCCTTCCTCAGAAGTC
Organism: Scolopax mira; assembly: GCA_004320125.1. Classification (NCBI taxonomy): domain Eukaryota; kingdom Metazoa; phylum Chordata; class Aves; order Charadriiformes; family Scolopacidae; genus Scolopax; species Scolopax mira. Next base: position 45,697 of record BJBW01003466.1, read on the forward strand.
ATGCATTGGATCTTTGTCTGGCTGGGTGATTCATGTTTCTCCCTGCTCACCTAGATTTGACCCACAGATCTTTGTTGCAGACTCCACACTTGACTTCTTCCTAGGATTTACTTGTGGTAGTTTGCCGCAAACCTCTGCATATCTTTCTTTACTGGATGTCTATAAAGACAATTTAGGCATGCTTGACTTTGCCTTGAGTGTTATAAAGTACTTTCTGGATTTACCTTCCTATAACGCTTTTACTTACTCGAAGCAGGTCCTGACAATTTTCCTTTTGCATGTGGGATACTGTTTAAAAACCTAGTCTGTGCTCGCTTTCTTGGATTCTTGTAATTTTACCTTTTAAACTAGTTCTTGTTCTTTAAAATAAAATTCTGCTGGACATGGTTACATTTTTTCTATCTTTAATATAAATAAGGGAAGTAGTTATAAATAGTTGATGAGAATCTGTGCACGCATAGTGGTTTTTAATTGCTGAGAAGTTTCTACTACATTCAGCTTGCAGCTGGCTGTATTGTTATTGTGTTGGTCACATTGTAGTTGGCTAACTTATTTATTGCCTTCCCAGCTATATTTTGGGCTTTGGACTATGCTTTCATAAGCCCAGATGGATTTCAGCCTAAATAATACGTTGAAATCTATAACCTAAATATAAAATATAGATTTAACTCACTAAAAATATTGTTGCAACTCCAATGTTGATGGCTGCATTTATTTTGTGATCTTCCTGTAAATAGGTAAAATTATGTACATTGATTTTGGTCAAATTATATTGTAATCATTAAATATGATTTTGTATGTAAAATGTTGGGTCATGTTACTAATTTCTGCTGTTAGACAGGAATTTGGGCTGAATAAGGGGGGGGGGGGGGGGGAAAAAAGGGGTTTTTTTGTNNGGGGGGGAAACAAAGGGTATTATTGTGCCATGAAGGACAGCCACACATTAGTGTGCAGCAGATAATCAGCAGATATCTTAAGATTTACTAGCTGCAATATTTCTTCAAAAAGAGGAAAGAGTACTGCCACTGGAATATTAATGTGAAAACAGAGGAATTTTGGTCACCCAGCTCTAAGAAAACCTGCTGAATTCTAGCTGGAATAGGCTTGAAAAATACTATTCAGATGGCTAATAAAAAGGAGATTCAATGAATCTGAAATACTGAAAATCTGAAATCTTTTTAGGTCAAGCAAAACAAAGGTTGGGAATGTCTGTGGTTCCAAGTAAGCACGAACAGGGGAACAGGGGAAAACATTCCTTAATGGATGACATTTATAAGACAAAAAGGGAATATGAATTGGTAAGGAATCTTCACTCAGGTGTGGATTTTCAAATTTCCAATCACATTTAGAAGAAGTTTCTGGACAAAACTTCCAAAAGGAATGGCAAAATAAAAAATTTAACTTGATTTTGAATGGTCTGCCATTAGTTCATTGAATGGGTCATAATCTTATGCATCACTTATTTGCTCTGCCAAGAAATATGGTGGAATTTTTATGGATGACCAAGGAAATCAGAAATGTGAAACAGTTTTCTGGTTCTGCTGTGAAGAGTTGTAAGCAGTGCAGTTAGGTTAGAAGTCATGTACAGTTCATGTAAGTGTGTGTTAGTAGCAAGTAATAACGGTTTAACATGATTAAAAGCATGATGATTATATATTGAGACTGTTTTTTGATTGGTATTTCCTACTGATTTCAGTGAACCCACATCAGTTTTCAGTAGTTGAAAGCTGTGTACTTACATACTTACTTTTCAGGAGCTGCTTCCAAGAACTAAAATTTCTCCAAGGTTTCAAGATCAAAATATAAGACATATATGGGAAAAATCATTGACTTAAAGTGACATAAGTTAGTCATACACATTTTAAACACAGAAGTTAATTAATCCTCAACAATACGAATAATTAGTTTCATTGAAATTCAAATTATTAAAGATGATTGCTAATTTGCCTTTATCTGAGAGAACTTATTTAGTCATCAGTGTCTGTTTCTTCCTTCTTCTGTATACAAATTTTCATTCCTTCTTATAGACAGCTGAGGTTTGTTATCTCCTCTTCCTTTACCACACTTCTCAGTTCTCGAAGGTTTGAACTGCTCTCTTTAGCTTCTTTCTGCTATGTCCATTTCATATTGAAGTATTGTTCTCTTTTGCTTGTGTTCATAACCAGAAAAATAACCCAAAGGAAATAATAAGAAAATTGATTTTTCCTGAGTATTTTTCCCAACAAGGACAATGAATGTTCAACTACAGAAAATAAGAAAAATCTTTGTAGCACTATATCATCATATATTCATCATTGTTATATTGGAATGAAATAAATTTTTGTTTGCCAGCTGAATATTTCCTCAAATATAAATCTCTTTCTCTTTGGAAAGTCAAAAGCCCTCCCTCTTTTTTGTATACTGCAACTCTTCCTTTAAAATATTAGGGTGCATATTGTTAAGCATTATGTAGATTTGTCAGATTCTGAAAATATAAAGATGTAGAAAATCAAATAAAATGAACCATCAACCATGTGAGTCTGTCTTAGTATAAAGATTTTCATCACGAACAACAGGTATTAACAATCATGCAAGCTTGAATACTTTGCTTCACATTATGTGAACACTTATCCATAGATTGATTTTTAACCACTAGAAACTGGGATGATGTATAAGGCATCCAGAATCCCTCCCAAGTGTTAGAGAAGGAGAGGATGTTCTGCAGCTCCGTACCAGAAAGGGATAACATAGCAAACGAACCAGGTGTGACAGATGATATTCCCTCTATGAGTCCTAACCAATACATCTGCAACACTTGAAACCTACACTTGAAAATAAACAAAATGTGAAGTTGATGAGAGTTTAATGAAAACAATATCTAACTTCAATTAGTTACAGCGGAAGCTCAGTAATTTTCACTTGGCTATCTCCCAGAATCTGTAATTTTGAAGGAAATGGTGTTTCTCCCTTCTTCTCAACAAAGACCAAGAAGCAGAGAGCCATAGGAATACAGAGCAGTAACAAATTATTACCCTCCTAAAATATATAGTATTATAGTACAGAATATGTATACACATGTTGCTGCATCATCACAAAAGATAACTGTTTATCAGCATATTTGTTATAACTCAGGATTCAGGAGTTTTATTTCTAGGACAGCTAAACTAGGACCCATTTCTTGAAGCAGAAATGTGCAAATCCTTTTGTTCTGGTGGTTCACATTGTTAAGTTGAACTAGGAATGAGGCTCCTTTGACAGTGCTGAAAATTTAATATAGTTCTTTAGTGCTCTGTTATGCTTGTAGGATTGAGATGTTTAATGTATGCTTCCTAGGTCATCTTTTTTAGTTTTAGGAGTTCCTTCTTGAGATAACTACTGAAAGCAGCTGACACCTGATTTTTACTTTAGGTGCACTAGAACTGGATTAATCTTTAAAATCATTTATATCAGTTTACTTAATGTGTCTGACTGAGTGCACATAAAAGCAAGAAACACTTTGTACAAATGAGAAGTAGTGCCCAGACTTAAAATAACTCTTAGCTATTTTTTTATTTTTCTAGAAATGTAGGATCTGAACGAAACTGTAGTTTAGTTCACACATCAGGACTAAGCAGGAACCAAACAGGGTGTTCATTCTGATGAAAAGCTCATTCAAGTTGCTTTTCATTGAGACCCTAGTGCCTAGGTATAAGCTAGATTTAATTTTAAATACACATTGGTTAATTTTTATTATTTTAAAAAATAGTGCTGATGTCTTTAAAATACACGCATTGGAGCATACTTCTACTGTAAGAAGTATTTTTTATTACTCACTGGTACTTTAAAAAATAAAACTAAAAGATATTTCACTAGCAATGACAGAGAGAATCGAAGACAGATTTGCCTAATCATTGATCTTCTTTTGAAAATTAAATCAACAGCTCTGGATGAATCACTTAGCTTAATCGTCACAAAGGATTTCATTTTTTCTGTATTTTAAAAAGGCTACTGTCTTCAGTTTTATGAAATTACTTGTTCACTTTGGGTAACATTCTGGACTAATGTATGGCTTTTATATCTTTTTTACAAAAATTAGTCTACAATGTGCAGGAGGTTGATAGCTGGTATAAGTTACACAGTACATTTTTTCTTTCTTTTTCTTTTCCTCTTTCAGGTAGATTCAAGAATATCTTCATTGTACTATCTGCATAACTGAAGATATCCATGCTTACTTAGAAGTTGTAAACCATCTTCAGTGCTTAATCATATTTTTTATGGTCATTCCACAATAGAATCAGGACATTCAAACACTTGGAGGCACACATCCATCCTAGAAAAACAACATTTCATAATTAAAGTTACAATCTTTATATTTATTTAGTAGTGTCCAGCCCTAAAAAGACTTTTTAGTGTTGAAAGTCTTTACTGAAAGTAAGTCTCCCATTAATTTCAAATATATGAAATGGTAAAATATATTATAGAGGAGAGCATGGATATATAGCTATCAGGATATTTTCTGTCCCTGTCTTTAATATTTATCCTACATTTTGTGATGTGTGGTTACATCTCCTTACAGTTTTACAGAGCTGCAAGGGTTAGCAGTCTAAAAAATTGCTGCTTTGAGCTGGGCTTCAACAGAAAAGGAGACGGTTCCTTACACAGGTTCCTTCTGAGAATGTCACCTTCATTTCTTCTAGCAGATGCCTCATGTAGTGGATGCTTTTTCATTTTTCATTACCACATAAAACAGGTTAGATAATCATGGAATCATGGATGACTGACAACTTTTATTGTGTTTTCTATTATTTTTAATGTGCCAAAGCAATCCATAAAAGTATACTTTTATACTTTCTGATAAAACGGAAAACTTTTCTATTTTGTTCTGAAGACAAATGTAACACCTTACTTAGTGTAATCTCAGCAAACTAACAGATTCTTTGACAAACATTTTTAGAAGTTTGTAGTTATATCTACATTTTGGAATTGCCCTGATGTTCACCATACTTCAAATCTGCATTCTTCTGTAAGGTAATCTTCCATTTTGCTGTAAGCCATCAAAGATCTAAACTAAGGAGACTCCAGTACTCTTGGTATTGGAAAATTATATTCTAAGAGGAAAAATGCCTTCTATTTAGCACAGTATGCTGTAAAAGAGTAATATACTTTCATGTTTCTGTCTCCTAGGACATATTAGGTTCTGCTGCTGAATAAGTGTATATAAAAAATAGTCCTTCTGGTGCAGCAGTTGCTCTTAAGCAAGGGTAGAATTCTTTGCTGAGAAATGAAGCGTGAATATACTCCAAGGTGTTTAGTAGTTATTTCAGTTTGCATGACTTCTTAATTAGAGGTATCTGAATACCTTAAGAGCACCCCATGCATTCATCTTTGGGACATAACTTACAGAAAGTTTACTACGAGGTTTTATAAGCTGATGCAATACCATCAAAGACATTCGAAGATACAGAAAAAGCGCTTTGGTTTGTTGCCTCAATTTCTTTAGTGTAAAGGACTTGATTATATTTTCAAGACCCATGTAAATTTGTGTTCTTTAAGTGGTTACCTTGATTTACATTAACTGAAAATTTGGCTTATGGTTTTGCTTAAATAATTTTACCTTAAATATTTTTGTTTGCCTTAACACTTTGGTTTACCTAAGGCTTTTCTCTAATAATTTGCATTTTATTAATAACTTTGTATCATTTGAAAGGACTTTGAATATTTGCTGCTTTTCTTCTGTTTACTTATCTTGTGTTGTGTGGGAACTTGTTTGTGTTTGCATCTCTTTTCTAGTTTGGTATCACTGTTTATTTTTGTATCCTCTCTTCCTTTCAACCTACCCTATTATCAAGTATCTTTTACTGTCAGCTTGAAAGTAAATGTCACAGTTTTGTTCAGAGGGTGGGCTAAAGCCAAAACACAGAATTGGAATCCTTCCTCCCTGTCCTACTGATATTTTTTACTCTAAACATGAATTTTACAACGTAGATTTATTTTTAAATATGAGTTTAACCACTAAATCCAAACTTTCTGCAGCATAGAGATTTTCTTACACAAGTGTTACTGTAACATTGTCTGAAGTTGGTATTAGTGTTTCTCATGGGATGACTTCTTGACAGATTTTTTTCCTTATAAACAATGTAATTTTTTTCAAGCTGGAGTTTCATTTACACCATTTAAAAATTTCTCAATATATTATAACAAAGTGTTCATTAAAAAGTACACTTTTCAGAACTGTTAATTAAAAGGGCATGCTGGGATAAATAAACCCATATGCTGTTGATTAACCACCTTTTAGGGGTCAACAGTTGGGATGTCCTGCTGTGCTTATGTTAATTGTTGTCCAAAATTTTACCAGGAACTGTTTTGTCCATATGGCACTTGCTGAAAATGTAAGGTCTATAGAGAGAATGAACAAAACCCAAAGAAAAAAGGTATCTCAGACTGTGCTGTATGTATGGCAACTTCATGGTGGTACTTAACTTGGTCGATTACATAAAATGTAGGGGGGAAAAAAGCGATAGAGTTTATATGGGTGTATGTGTGCATTCATCATTATTATGTCTATGAATATCTGCCACTATTTATAGAGACATATCTACCTGCATGTAAGGAAATATAAATTTTCTAAGAAATAATTTTCCTAAGTAATGAAAAATAAATAGGATGCCAATATGTTTTAAAGCCCAAAATTACATGGCAAAGAACTGTTACTGTTGACTCTGGATATGTTGTTTTTTGCCTGAACAAAAATCAGTTTCCCTTGTAAAACCCAATATATACTGACATTTCTTTTTGTTAGTTAATTATCCCCTGAAGACGTCTGTCTCCATGGAAGGTGAATCACAGAAATATCTATAAGAGTGGAAGATTTGCCCTTTGATTGTCCTATTTGAAGTCTAAAAACACACTCACCTTTACTGAAAACTCTTTCTATTTGTTTGGATTCTTTCTAAATTGTAGGTATACAAATTTTTCACTTCCATCTTTCACAATATAAAGGATTTATGATGTTATTTACAGATGAGTTTAAATGTTATGATGTTATTTACAGATGAGTTTAAAAAAAAGTCAAACAAATCTCTGTCTGTAATATTTTATGCAGAGATTTAAATTAGATTAAAAGTTTTGCCCAAGACTGTTAAGATTCAGTATCTTTTTCACCACACCTCTGCTGAAAGGAAAAACTACTGGCCAGGTTTGAGTTTCAAACAGTGACATCATCATCTGTCAGAAGTTGGAGCAAAACACAACAACAAAAAAGTGTGTATTAATAATGCCTTTTACTTAGAATGTCTATTGAGAAAGCCTCAAACTTTCAAACAAAGTAACTTTAATTTCAAACAAAAACATGAAAAGGGTATAATTGAGGTGTGTATTAATTTAGTTTAGCTTGACAGTTCACAAGGAGATGGTGGGTGACGTACCTAAATGCCTGGATGACAGTATTTCCAAATACATGGTGGAGGACACCATTCTTTTCAATATGACATTGGCTGCCTGACAGTTTCTATATGGTGAACAGTTTAATGCTGCTTCCTGTTGAAGATCTGGCTCTGCATATGGTCCGGTCTACCAAAGAATGAGAAGATCCTGTAACAAATCTCCTTTAGTCAAGCAGGACAAATTAGCAATCCTTGTGTTTCACAGACAACCAAAAATTATGCTAACCATAGGGCTTCCTCCATTCACGCTGTGGGTGTGAGTGTGACTTGAGCTCGAGAAGAGCTGGAGGAGGTGATGGGCTGGATGATGACAACATGAGTCCTTGACTAGGCTGAATGTTCTATGATACCACAGTCCTATAGAAGAAAGCCAATTTGCTCCTGGTTCAAGCCATTATCTGACAAAGCAGTTTTGTCTGAGAAAGAAAGCAATTAGTTTATTGTTTGACATGTCTGTTCACAAACTGCTTTGACTCTTTATTGGTCATAGAAACTAGTCCAGGAACCCCAAATCTGTCTGCTTCCTTAGACATCTCTCCTTTCCCATTAGTTTAGTTCCCATCTTTGTTTTATATGCCTGTGATCTTAAGGAGTATTTTTAGGTAACAAAATAGCTATTTGATTCAACTGTCCTCTATGAAGAGCAATTACAAACCACAAGTCATTGAGGACAAAATGCCTCTGAAGCTATTCAACCTTGAACCAGTATCAGCAATGGTACAGTAAAACTATGGAAATAAAGATGAAAAATTATTTCTTTCTCACTTGCTTGCTTTCTCTCTCTTATTACACTTCTGACTTTTGCCTAGCTCCCAGTTCTATGGTTGTATCTCTAGTTTCTTACTCTCTAATTATGTCTCTCTGTGTATTTTTCCTGGTTATTGTCAGGGAGGAACCACGGCAGGGCTTGCTCCACTACACCATGCAGGGTCAAGGATGGGGTAATAAGAGGTTCCTTGGACAGAGAAGGTGAAAAATGAGTCTGGTCCAAGGTCAGCCTGGCGAGTGCAGTGAGAAAGTCAGAATTGGCAAGGGCAATCCAGCCAAGATTGGCTGGAGACCGGCACTCATACGGGCAGGCACCGGCAGCTCAGGATGGATTGGAATTGGATCTCAAGACATGGACAGAGTCGGGGTAGAGACTGGGAGAGGCTGGGCAGGGACAGGTATGCATCTCAGTGCTCTCAGGGCCATGACAGTTTGTAACTATACCTTGTGACTTACCTTGTTCACTAGATATCATTTTAATTGTCTCCAATTTCATTTTTCACCCAGCGTAAGTAATCATGAAAGTCTCCCCCCACCCTCAATTTATCTCAAATATTTCATTCTGTAGTGTTTTCCCCTCAATATAGAGCTACACTTCTTTGCCTATTAACTGAGGATAACTAAGCAAGTCATCCTGCTAGAACTGCCAGTTTCAGAATGATAAGAAAACAATTTAGGTGAAAGGAAAAGAGAAAATGGGAAATTAGTCATGTTTGGAGAGTAATAGAGAAAAGGTTGTTTAATTCATATTTCCACTGAGTTTGAGGTTTTTTTGGTTGATTTGTTGGGTTTTGGTTTTTTTCTGAGAGATCTCTTAGATATCAAGCATATTTTCTAACAGTCAGTACTCCAAATTATCCTTCAGATTTTCTGGAAGTAACCTCATCAGATGTTGCCAATATGTCGGTACCACTTCAAGCTTCTTGAAGAACTCCAGGCCATACATTTTACAGAATACCCATTAAATTTGTCCTCTTCTCAGCAATGGCTGATGATTGTTGAAAGTATGTGTTTCTGTAATTTCTGGTATACTGTCAGAGTCATACTGTGTTCTATTGTTGGATTTTTTGAGCTAAACTAGGTTTATTGTGCCCTTGGATTATTGGCAAACAAGAACTTTATGTAGGGACAGATTTGTAGCAAGAAAAATGTAGTTTTTGTTAAATTTCTTATAATATTTGTAAGATTACAATATTTGTTAAATATCTTACAATAGCAACTACACACCTATGTAAAACAGTTTCTACAAATCTGCCATTGGAGGTTAAGTAATTCAGGCTACAAAAAGAAATTCAAAAAATTTGAAAGGAAGTTGTCACTTTTTGAAATTCATAGCAGTGGCCATGAGTAAGTTATGGCCAAGAAATTCCCTCAAAAAAGCCTCCAAAATATAAAAATAAAACAAGCAGCAGCCCAAATTTGACTCCTCCCTTCCAAATACTTTGAATATTCCTTTTAAACTACAGGAATTATACATGTAGATTTTGATCAAACTCAAGTTTTGGTTAGTAAAATATCAGCTGTTTTGGTAGGTTTGAAACTATAAGTGTTACTCTGCTTTACTTTTGTAAGAAAGGTACTATGCTGAAATAATCTGTTTTAATGAAATGTGCTTTCACTATGGCTACGGAATAGTATTATCAAAGGGTTGATTTTAAGGGGTTTAGATATGGGGTTTGGAATGAAGTATTTGGGATATTACTTTATTATGAATGAAAACTTTGATGTTTTTGAATAGATTCTAAACTGGTGCTAAATTACTCAATGCAGTTACTCTGATTCATGAATGCCATGTAGGACTGACTTGCACCCTTGTACTAAAGCTGTCTTCCTCAGTACCATTCATTTAAAAAACAATTTAAACAAAACCTGGGAGAAAACTGTATCTCTAAATAAGAAACCTTGCAGATAGCACCTTGCTTAATTTAGTATATATGCACACTCACATGCTAAAGCTGTTTATGTTAATAGATGCACCGTGTAATGCTCAAAGACTTGTTTTCAAATTTCAAAGCAATCTAGCCTTCGGTTAGGTAGTTCTGTAGGAGAGAATATAACTAGCCAGAATGACTGTGATGAGTATTCTTTATAGCTTAATACACTGCTGATCACTTATAAATATTCTACCATAATGTGTTATTAGATTTTAATTTTTTTATCACTTTTTCTTCCTTTGGTTTCTATTAGAAATGGTTGCCTGAGGCATTTGGAGATGTCATTTTGCATAATGAAAGGGGACTAACATGAATGCAAATTTCCAGCAAATATTTTTCTTTCATTTAGGCAAATTCTCATGAAATTTTCCCAAAGAAAATTCCAATATTTTGGCAGTTTTTCTATGTACTTCTGGAGATTTTTACCCTCTCATTTGAAATGTCAAATTCAAGCTCTTTATTCAGAGTATTTAATTTTAATTAAAAAAGGTGAAGTAGTTAGTTGAAGTGGTTTAAAGTCCCTCCAGATGAATGGTGATAAAGAATTTTCCCATTTCTCATGACATCTTAGAATACCAAACTCAAGAGTTTACCCAAAGTACTTACTGCTACACTGTCAACAAGGGTCTAGTAATATGAAATAGAATCATCTATTTTTGGCATGGTATAAATAGGGTGCAACTGAATGCTAGGGAATATATTTCTTTGGTAACTAATAGAAAAAATCAGAATGTGTAAGTCCAGCTCTTCCTAGGTAGGTGTGCATGTCGCAAACCTTACTGATACCGTCTGATTATTCAGCAGTATCTTTGGAAGCTGTAGAGAAGTGCTTCCATTTAAGCGCTTCTTTAGAGTCTATGAAACTAATTTGAAAAAATGTCCAGATTAGTCATCCTCCCGTGACTAAATTATCATTAAAAGAAGCTGTAAATATTAAGTAAAAGGAAAAGATGAAAGAAATAATAGAAAAGATAGGTCAGATATACATAGGAGTAAATAATCTGGTTCAAACCCCTGCTACTTCAGGCAAGGGCATTTCATGAACATTTCAGAGATTTTCAGTATCCCCTAAGTCCTACATTCTTATTTCTTGAATATAGGAGCAAATGATTAGTTTTAGTACTGTACATTGATTACCTTTAATGTCAAGAAGATGAAGATAATTGCATAGCAGGGTCCTCTTACACCTTATTCTTCTTTTTATTTGTATTAAAAAAAAAATAACTTTTATGATTCAACTTCTGGTATGTCTGCTTTCACTCTTACACTTTCTTGATGAGTCCTTTTTCCAGTTGTCTTTGTCTCTTGGCCAACTCATAATGCCTTTCTTTGGGTAATTTTCGTGCACTGTTTCTGGAGCAGTTCTACATTTTTTTCCCACTGCTTGAAATGAAAACCCTAGCTAGTTTAATGCTGTTAACTTGGTATTCAAAGATGGTTCTACATCTGAGGTCTAGCAAGTATCTTTGTCCCTCAGGACTTCTAACTACAGCAGAATTTGCATGGAGGTATAGAACATTGTTCTAAAACTGCCTGAAGATTAATTCTTTTGCAGTCATTCCCCAAGTGGTTTTAACCTAAATATTCTAATTTTTAAAAAATAATGTATTTTTTTCAAACAATATTTCATATCTTGTCTTTACAACATTGCCTCAGCTTTTTTACTATTATCCATCCTTATCAATGCATACTTTTTCACTCCTCTACTTTTGTCATACTTGCTTTTAATTGTCTTCAAATCTGTCTCCTTTTCTTGTAATACTAGTTCTGGTTTCTGCATTTTGTTGATCTTGTCCTTCATTTTCCTGCAATTTACACTCATCAAGACAGAATAACAGAGAATTAGAGAATAACTAGAATAACTAGCAACAAAGAGCTAATTTATGAAATTAAAATGCAGTGAGCTGAATGCTGACAAAAATAAACAAAATTTCATGCAGTTCTTCCTGAACACATGCTCATTACTATGCCTCTTGTCAAACCTGATAACCACCTATTCCAATTTCTGTGCAGGAGAAAACCATGACCATCAGGTTTTTGACAATGGCTGTCATCTGCATTATAGACACAGGTGTGCTTTTCAGCTCCTGAATCCAAATGCATCTCCCCTCTGCGATTCTCCTGTGTTGAGCTAGAGCTGGGCAACCATTGGTTTCCTTCCATGTCCGGGATGCGTGATGGGTGTGTTTGGAGGGAGAGACAGTTTTCCAGTGGGTCTACTGTGTACATAAAGAGTTTGTAAGCTCTGGCATCCAGTTTGCACTGTTTGTCTTAACAATTCTCTTTCTACTATGTGGAATAATTTTCCTTTAAAATGTAGTGGAAAATTACATTGGAGGTCAATTAGTTCCATATTTTTTGTACTCCATTGCAAGTCATTTGCAACTGATAGCAAACAAAGGAAGTTATTTTACCTGTTGTCCCTCCATTAATAATAACGGACTGCTTAACTAATTTTATGGAAGAAAAGGAAATTTCCAATAACTTTGTCTGATGTCATTGGATTAATGTATGCCAGATTGCTTTCCATACTCATATGAATTGAATGGTTTTCCCACAGAAATGAAGAAAACTGTTCATTGACTTATTTTACGCCCTAGTTTTGATATTAACTTCCTCCTCTTTAACAAGGTGAGTCACTATGGTAGGTTTTTCCTTTCTTATTTCTAATATATGTGGTTTACTGCTTAGAAAAGCAACAAAAAAATTCATATTGTTTTTAGTTATTAATAATTTAAAATTTGTGTCCAGATAATGTTCAAATGCCTTTTTTATCAATCTGTTAGGAATTATGCTAATAAACTCACATTCTTTGTTGTTCTAAGTAACTATAATCTATGAGGCTGATATTCCTTGTATAGCATTCGACTATGTTTTTACCAAATGCATCAGTGTCTGTGTTCATTCTGACAGTGGTTGAAAGACTTTGGTTCATTCTTTCCATACATTTCGACACACTGATAAATATTTGTCAACAATTATATTTATTGTACCAACTCAGGAACAGAAGGAAAACTTTTCAAACAAATTACTGTGACTTCCACCCATTACATGAATGTCTTCTCTTCCACAGAAACATCCAATAACATATCATTGTCAACATCTCATCCTCCCTCAGCAGTCAAAATATGCTTCAAAAATAAGTGCCACCTACCCTTAACATACTCCAGTCTAACATGCAAACATACACATTCCTCCCATGCTGGGTGATTCCAACTGAAATATAGGTAGATATAGCTCTCTTTCTTTCTCTCGCAATTGCATAGTGTGTTGCTGTGAAAACAAAACCAATTTAGTGTCAGGGGATATTTTTGAGCTTTATTTTTTTTTATTTTTTTCCGATCCTGAGTCTGCTGCTAGATTCTTCAGTTGCCATGGTGAGCAGGGGTGTAGGCAGTTCTTCCAGTCAGGGAAAAAAAATAAAAATCATGAAATGAATGCTAATGTGAGGGGAAATTGGCAATACTCTATTTTATAACGCAGACTGGTTCATAAATAAATATCTTTCCTCCTAAGGATTTCATGGGGCAACACAGGTAAAGGTCATAAAATGAAAGGCCCATCTTGAAATAAATTTCTCACTTTTTTTTTTTTTTGTAATTGAAAAAGAACATACAGAAGACAATAGTCCAGTGATTCAAGTAAGATACTATAAAAATAAAACCCCTGGATCCCACAACAGCTCTTGTACTGCCAGTTGTTACTGAATGAGAGACAGGTAAAAGAGAGATGCTGCAATGAGTGACAATGGTCTTTAGGAGGCAGTGGCCTCTGACAATCAAGTGCCTAGTCTCCTCTGTGCTTGCACAAATTTGTGAAGCTCAGTCCACAGTCTTTTCCTTAGGCTAATACTAATTAGATGCATCCGTGTGCAACAGAACCTCATAAATAGTTTTAACTGGAAAAAATGCAAAGTTTGACAATTATACTTTTTAATATAAAAAGTTTTGTTTATCAGCCTTTAAAATATGACAGTTTTCAATGAATGACACAAAATTCTCCATCTACTTTTAAAATAATATTTTCTATTTCTTACTCTTCTTTCTTTTCTTCCTTTCTCTCCTCTTCTTTCTTTTCTTCCTTTCTCTCCTCTGCCATTTCTTAATTTTGTTTTTCTTTTCATATATTTTAAAAGAAATAGCTGGAAGGAGAAAACTATTAAAGAAAAATACTCATTTATTTGAAGAAAGCATGATTTTGGAAGCTTAAAAACATTTCAGAAAACACCTCTCTTTTTTTCCCCTCAAGAAAGCATTTCTCTAGGAATACAGTTTATTAACCTATACAATGAAAGGGGTCAGCATTTCTTTTTATAGACAAGCAAAAATAATGGCAAATGTTTGCTGTAATTTTATGTGGTTAGCATCATCTATCTTTTGCCTCTGTGATGTTCTGCATCACTTGGGATTCCAACTGGAAGAGGTGGCAGCCAAACTGGGGGAAGTTGATGAGCTGACTCCTTGCAGCTGCCCTTCCTGCCCAGACAGTGAAGTGAGGATCAACTCCTTCATAAATTACTGCAGTATGCCAGCATGTTAATTTTAAGCTGGTTTCCATTTTTTGCGTTTAAGATGTTGCATTGTGAGCTCTGATAATTTAGTAACCTCCAAGCTGTCTGGGTGTGCTCAGCTGTGCCCTCAGGGCAGCACCGAGCCCATGCAGAGCTGGCTCTTCTGAGGGAGAAATGCCTTGCCCCTGCTGGACCTTGTATTTTAACTCAAGTGTTATTAAAACTGGTCCTACAAGGTCTTCTATATTTGTGGTACAAAGACAGAGCTACTGTCAGTTGCACAGTTAGTTTTATATCATGGTCACGTTCTGTATGCAATATGCTTGTCAATGTGACTAGAAAGTCAAAAATCTGTTATGATATTTTATTTTTCTGGCCTATTGAATGCCAGAAAAAAAAGTAGATGTTGTTGACTTTTAGGTATTGAATGGAGTATGTGATTTATTACTAGCTGCAAGGGCTATTCTGAAGTATAATTAACATCTACAAGGTATCTCGAAATCTTGTGCTATACAAATGTCAAGCATTACTGTTATTGACCTGGAGTCCCTTAAGAGCTGTAAGAAACTAGTCACTGTTAGGTTTAATTTAGAGATGGTGATCCTGTAGATTACTGATATTAAATCAATATCTCATTGGAGGAACAGCACTATGTTCTCTTCCAACATATTACTTATGTGCTTTATAGTGCAAATGTACTCTCTTTCTCTAGAGCTGGATGAAATTTTACTGTTATCGAAGCTTGTGGAAAAAGAATTTAAACTTTGGCTTCTGAAAAATATGCTTTTTTTTTTTTTTACAATTAAAAACTCCAAATCTTTGCTTAAGACCTGATGATAAAAGAATAAGTAAGAAAGGGTTTTTTTCACTGTTAACAGGCTTTGAAAATATTTTGTAATTTAGATCTGTAACAGAGGGAAGAAAGGTATTTACATTACGATTAAAATGGAAATTGCTTTATATTTAAGGTAAAATTTGGTGTAATTAACTTTTACATTTTCTGAAAACGGAAAACTTCTGTTAGCAATATCTATTTTTACCTACTTAACTTTAAGCTTCTTGTAAGCTAATAGTATGAAGATAATTTTTCAAGGAAATAAATTAAATTAATTAGCCTTCTGTGTGTTTATGTGTGAGATTACCGGATGGCAACGCACAACAGTATCTATCCAAATCTAACCCAGGATTTACACAGTCTTAAACAGACAAGAGAGGTTTAAAAGCTTCTTGCCAGTAGCAGGGAAATGAGCCACAGGAGGCTGTGAAGGTAGCTTCCACATGCAAAACTTTCTTTAAATCTGAGGACAAGACATAACAATTGCTCAGTGCACTTATCCCTATAAATCTTATTATAACCAAATATTGTAGGAACAATGCTCTAGGCAAGGTCTAGATGGTCTGAAAATAAAGATTTTACTCTTTTCTGTTTTAAAATACATTTCCTAGCAATTTCCTTCATATGATTAGAGATAGGAAAAAATTTCACTTGACAGATACATCCTATCAGAGCTAAATGGAACCATTCAGCTGCTAAACACTAAGAATTTTTCAAGTTATCTTTTAATAATGATTATATCCTGGAGGTTTAAAAATAAAAAAATTTTAAAAATCAAGCCAAACAAAATCTAACCGATTAGAATAATACTGCATCTAAAACAAATCCTGATTTCTTTCACCCATAAAAAATAAGCTACACAAGCAAAATAAGTTTGCTTCACATGTACTTTACATTACAATCTCAATATTTTTAATCTCTTTTCTGTTTGAAAAACTCACTGAGTGTTGCCTGATGAATTATTCTTCTCGCCCTATCCACTTAAACAGAAACTCTTTGGGATGTTATAGAAGGCATACAAATTCACTTCAGCAAGCAACAGGTTAAAGCTAATCCAAGTGTTTCAGATAACTGTCTTGTATTCTTTTCATCAGAGCAATTGGTACTAGCATTACGCAGAAAAGATGACTAATAATAGTATATTCACTGTGGAGGACAGCAAAATTTGAAGTCAAATTATATGTCTCCAGGCATTTTTAGAGGTAGAATAAACAGTGATTCACTGTGTCACAATCTTCATGACCCCCCCCTTCTTTCATTTATACAGCTACTCATGATCTACAGGTGCTAAAAAAGCAAAAATAAGCACATAAATATAAGTCCCTATTAAAACGTAAAATCAAGATATGGTAAGGAATGAAAATGTCAAATATTCCTACAGTCATGAATAGGAATGGATGCAGTTCAGGGATGAATATGAAGCCCCTGTAGCAGTCTGCCTTCCTCTCTGTCCTCGTCCCAGTGTACCTGATGTTCTGGGCTGTGCTAATGTGGGGGGTCAGATAGCACAGCCAGCACCCCTATAAATTGCTCTCTTTGTCATGAAAAAGAAAACATGATTGAAGGGGAGAAAACATTGTTAAAGTAGGCCTTATGAATTAAAAGAAGGAGAAAAGCTTTCAGTAAAGAAGAAGAAACATTAACCGTATGAGAGAAACATAGAGTTAGGGAGCTATTAACCTACTTGAACATCCACGGTTCCAGGTAGGGTGCTGGTAGACCCAGCTCTCTATTGTCTTTGAAAGGTTACATGAGCTGGGGAGAGTTTAATGAGGATGGGACAAGGAAAAATACTACATCCACCTCCAAGAAGGAAGACCCAAAGAAAGTCACCTTTATATGCAAGTCAGCTTTAAATCATCCCTGCTGTGGGCTGTGGAGTAAATCCTCCACAAGACCATTTTCATGACAAAGAAAACCAAAGTAATTTGGAATAACTAGCAAAAATTAATCAAAGGGCAAATCACGCTTGACCAACCTGGTAGCTTTCTATGATGAGATGACTAAGCAGATGAGACTAGTTGACATTGCCAAGATTTTCAACATAATTTCTGATAATATCCTTTGTAAGCAAATTAGTGAATATAGACTGAATAAGCAGACAATAAATGAGTGAAAAACTGGAGGAACAGCTGAGTTCAAAGGGAGATGATCAGCAGTATGAAATCCAACTGGCAGCTGATTATTAGTTGTGTCCCTCAGGGGCAATATAGGGGCTAATGCTGTTTAACATTTCTATTATAGTTGTAGACTACAGGGTAGAATGTACTCCCAGCAAGTTTTCAGAAAATACCAAACTGTGAGAGAATGTTAAATATACTAGAAAAGAGAACAGCTATTCAGAAAGACCTTATCAGGAAATATAAATGGGCAGAAAAGAGGTTCACGAAGTCCAGCAAATGCAAGATTCTCACTCTGGGATTGAATAGCCTTATGCAAAAGTAGAGGTTGGCAGCTGGCTTGCTTGGAAGCAGCTTTGCAGAAGTTGAAAAGTTGCTATCAGGTTGAACAGTAATAGGTAATCCTAGTGAGCTTTCGCAGCAATGAAAACTAACTACATACTGAAATGTATCAGCAAGACTACAGTCATCAGGCAGTAGGTAGTGATTGTTTTCTCTTTTGGCACTTGTGAGACTGTATCTGTTATGCTGTTTTGATCTCCTCAGCACAAGACAGACATTAATATGTCCATCTCCAGATTTGAAAATATTCAAAAGCTGTCTGGATGTGGTCCTGGGCAATGGGTTCTAGGTGGCCTGTTTGACCAGGAGTGGTGGACTAGATGGCTTTCAGAGATCCCTTCTACCCTCAACCATTCTGTGATTCTGTGACATATAGAAGTGTGTCCAACAAAGGGCTGCTAAGGGGATTAGGAGGCTGAACCATTTGATGTCTGAGGAGAAGATGAGAGGGCTGCTTTTATTCAGGCTACAGAAGAGAAAGCTAAGGTGAGATTTTATCAATATCTTCAGCTGTTTAGCTGCAGTGTATAGAAAAAAAGAAATATACACTTTTAGATGTGCACAGTGGCAGGAAAAAAGGTAATAAGACAAGCTGCAATGAAATACAATAAATTCCTCTTAGATACAAGAAAAAAAAAAATCACCACTAAGTTTTTCACAAAGATTTTGTGGAAACTCCAGCCTTGGAGATATTCAGAACTTGAAGGAACAACACCCCCAACAAGTCCCTGAGACCAGATAATCCCCACCCTGTCTAATTTATTCTGTGAAACTATGGTTCAGTGAGCAATAGGTTAAGAATGAAAGTATTGCCATTTATATTCATCAAACCCACACTGCTATGTGATCGCACTCAGTTACTGCTTAGATCTTACTTGTTGAGTTCAGGAGAAAGCTGAATAATCCCTCCCAAGACACACTTATGAACACGTCTGATATACTCATAACCCAAGTTCATACTATAGTTTGAATATACCTTTAAAAAGTACCTAGGTTATATATGCTTCTGCATAGACAGATATATCAATGGAGCATGGCTGAATTCTATGGCAATTCACCTGAGTTTGTGTCATTTGATTTCCAGTTGATTTCCATGCCAGATACAGCATTAGAGCTGTATTGTCACAGTGCTCTGACTGGTCTAGTTACCACTGCTGAGAAGCTATATATATATTAAGCCAAGTGAAGCATTAACTTCACTAGGCTATGCTGCTTGTGGTGTCTGAGATAGTCTAAATACCTTTACTTCCTTTCCTTGTTTGTACCCTTGGCAACCCAGAACTACTGTACACTCATCAGATTTGAAAACTCCATTGAAATTCACCTGATATCACCTAGAAATACTGAGTCCATTGGCATTATCAGGAGGTGACTCTAGGTTAGGCCTCACATAAAATGCAAGAGGAAAGATTCTAGCATACTCTTCCCCAGTTTCCCCCTTGCCTAGGGTAGAATTAGCAATGTAAAAGATTCCAGATAGGTAATTTACGTGCCTGTTCTCATGGATTGGCTCATTCAAGAATGGATCCTTACATGATGGGAGATAAAATATTCTGAAGTAAGGCATTTCTTTTTCTTTTTCTTTTTTTTTTTTAAGTTCTTCCAGCATATAGTTAAATATACAAAACAATGGTGAGTGACCATTCTGTGGTACCTGAGATACTAATGTAGTATATTAAAGAGTAAAGTTCAAATCTCTTTTCTTGGTTGTGTGTTGTATAAGAAGGATTTCATCTAACTTTAGGAGAGGAGTCATAGGGTTAAGAATTGTAAATTGTATTACATATTTTTCCTATAAGAATGATCAAACTGTGGGAGTTTACAGGGAGAGGGAGCCTCTAACAAGTAAACTTCGGCAGCTCATAGCTCTGGTAACTAACTTCTATGAATCTTACCCTTGAGTACCTAATCTTATGGTGTACCAGGGGAGGGTAACTACCAAGATTGGATTTTGAGTTACACCAGATAGATTCTGATGTACTGAGCTTAAGTATCTCATGTGGATTCAATTCAAAATAGTTGGTTGCTTTTATACCTCATTCCGATTTAACATGCTCATTGAATTCATATTTTAACGCAGTATGCACTGCTTTGCTAGAAAAGCACCTAAGACCTGCATAACATTATAGAGGAGGTGTAAACAGTACCCTGAAAAAGAGTCTGCTTTTAGAGGCTCCTACCATGCCTCCTTATTAAGCGTCTAAGATGGGAAAAGTCTTGCATGACAAATGATCTTATCTCAACCATTTTTATTTCTTTTCAATTAGAGATGAGTTTAAACTGAAACTGTAACAAAAAGTCATAATTTGGGCCAGTCTCTGTGTTCACAGTGTATGTAGTGATAACCCTGGTGTCAAATCAGTTTATGCTCTTGTCAAGCAAGGTCAACAATAATCATTAAAAAACAGAAGAGTTAGTTTTTGTCCAAGCTCATGCTGGATTCTACAATTTTTATTTTATCACCAAAGAAAATCCTAAAGGCACTTAAATGTCAGTTGCTATTTGATATTGGAGAAGAGGTTTTCAATAGTCAGTGACCACAAATTTTATAAAAAACTGGTATCTTAGGAGCCTCCATTTTTTCAAATGCAGCTTGGGACAAGTAAGGTGGCTTAGTTTTCCAAAACTGGAAATACTGGATTTTGGCAGCCCAACTTTTGCAAATATTAAGATTTCAAGTGCAATACCTAAAATTGAAGCATGAAAAATCAATACTATATCTGTTACAAAATTTTACAAATGTCAAGACTTCAGTTTTTAATGTGTATTAAAGATGACACTTTTAGCAGTACATTTCCCTCTAGTACTGTGCTATATATTGGTTCAGATTTTCTAAGAGGCCTAGATACTCCTAAGAGGTGTCTCTTCCAAATATTAATCCATCCTGATCTGACCTAGCTTATGAGACCTGATGGGATCCTAGTATAAGATGGTATGTCTAAAGGCAGTTCGTTAAAATATTAAAATAAAATCTTGGTTAGTATGGTTCTGTCAAGTAAAGAAAATTATAGAATGGATTAAAGAAAGTATGAAATAAAAATTAAGATCAAATGGGCAAAGATCAAAATAAAGGAGATTTTTTTAAATAAAATAAAAATAAATAATCTGAAATTTAGTGAATTATCTAAACTTCCAAAGAGAGCAATTAGAAAGGATGGGG
This sequence comes from Scolopax mira, assembly GCA_004320125.1. NCBI lineage: Eukaryota > Metazoa > Chordata > Aves > Charadriiformes > Scolopacidae > Scolopax > Scolopax mira. Next base: position 66,766 of record BJBW01003466.1, read on the forward strand.
ATACTAAAAGCAAATTAATTTCTTTTAAAATGGTTTCCACAATAACTCATGGCTGGAAGAAACTTTTTAGATGGGTTCTCTGAACCGGTATGAAAATTCAACTAGGGGCATTTATGTAACAGGAAATGCCATTAAATTTAAACTACAATATTTAGATTTATACGTCCTAGGATCTGTGGAAGTGCTGTTCACAGACAAGTAATTTAATCATTTAATATGTACTGATATACAATCAGAATTATGTACCTTATTAATTTAGGTATTTTGTAAATGTCACTAAGAGCTCCCCTAAGCTTATGTATCTGAAGATTTCCATAAACTCTATGGTATTGAGAACACATATTATAGAATATTTTTATTAACTAATTGTACCAAATTGTTTGAGAGGCAGTTAGTCTGGCTCTCAGAAATTGTCTCATTAGTTCCGGCAGGACAAATATGGACCGGAAAACTTTCATGATATAAGAAACATCTACTCCAATTTAGAGTGGAATGGAATGGAATGGAATGGAATAGAATAGAATAGAATAGAAGTATTTTCTTATTGACATTTCATGTATGACAGTAAGACTTAGCTGGTTTACTTTGAAATTACCATACAAAGTCTCCCCTAGCAAGTGATAATACTTCCTAACATCAAGCGTAAAGAATTGGGCTGAGACAAGAAAGGTGGCTATGATTTTATTCTTAAAAAAATATTTCAGTTTCATCTTGTTTGGTGTCAGTGGGTGATATGTTCAAAATCACATATCTTATTAACTGTAGGAATCCTTCATAGAACCGGATTTCATCAGACCATGCTAATATGGTGACTGTTTTTTGATCTTTCCCCTCCAGTTTATAATCCATCAAAGTAGGAATGTCTTGAGGTATTCCCCTCAACCATTTGTTGTGAGTAAATATTTCTAAAACTGAATCTTCAACTAGATAAGATTAAAGCAGCACATCAACTCTTTACACATAACAAAGCACACACCAAAGCTTCTCTGGAGAGATTCTTAGCCTCATCTTTTAGAATATAAGTGATGCAGGGGCTTAGACTTCCTAGAATTCCAGTGAGGAAACAGATGAAATCTTGACACATCTGGCTGTAAAATGTGTTGCCATTTTAGCTGGTTGGCAATTGCAGGATACATGACAATGTGCAACAGATGTTAGAGTATTAATCACCATGTTTTACTTTCTGTGGTGAAGTATTTAGGAGTTATTCGAATGATAAGGCTTGACAGCTCATGTAAGTTGTTTTCATTGTGCTGAAGCTAAAGAAATGATGTGGCCAAGCTGCTCAAAAGAGAAGAATAAATTATTAGAGTTTGTGTGAGGTCTTGCTGTGTAGAAAAAAAAGAGAAAAAAAAAAAAAAAAGACCTAGTAGCTACTTATAGACCATTATATAAGGGCTGCTTGGATAATAACAAGGACTATAATGTCTAAGACTCTGTCCATCAGGGATGGGCTTTCCTCTGAGGGAGGTATTAAGCTTATCACAACTGCTGATTAGCAGCTAGTGACTTTTGAATTAAGAGAGATTTTCTTGGTGAAGATTAAAACGGAAGTCTCAAGCCTGTGGAGAAGAGGAGTCTTGTTGAAAATGTCAAGCCTAGAAGACTTTCAGGATTCAGGAAATAAGTTATTTCTCCTGGGGTTTAAAACTACATTTTGGATTCCTACTAAACATAGGAAAAAACTCTTCCCAACAAACTATCTTTACAATTCTTAATATTAGAAAGAATAATTATTCTTCAGTTCTTATTGAAATTATTCATTACACTGTTTTGATTAGTACTATTCTTCTTTTACTGTGTTTCTATTAAATACTTTTAAGATATTATTTTCTGTGAAAGGTGTAAATGAAGCCATGTGGGATTTTCAAATGTGCTAACACTGTTTTAGCATATGGTATGCCATCACGTACAAATGGTAGTTTACAAGGTTTTGAAAATTCCTTCTCCAGACTATCACCCCAAGAAACAACTGGTCCCTTTCAATTTATACTGAAGAGCATTTTTCTATGAGGGTTGGACTATATTACCAGAGAGTCAGTGTTAAAACATTGCAAGCCACTTCTGAATTCTTTTTTCCCATGGAAATATTTTAAGTTTTGGGATACGAAATTTAACTTCTTCTCTTGCTTCAGCTACTCTTGGTTCTTTTGGGTTTTTTATCTCCTGCATGAATTCCAGTTGGATGGTCACTTTCTAAAAATAGCTTCATTTGGGCACTCTGGAAATACAGGTAGGGTAATATTTGTGTTTTGAACCATGCTGCAATATGGGGTTGCAGCACAGCCTGAGCAGTTACATGATGACAGGACTAAGGAAGTTCTGTACCTTCCCATAAAAAGAAACATTGACACTAACAGGCCTTTACTGGCAGAAATCTGGGTACTGATGACTGTTCAGTATGCAGTCATTATTTCCCTGCCCCAGGTTGAATGATGGATAACATGTTTCTGACAAGTGGGGTTCTAGCCTTCCAGACACCTCGGGACATGCTTATTTATACACTAAGAAAAAAAGTGAAGGTCTATGAGTAAGATAAGCATCTGCGTGAGACTTTTCAGGTCTCCAAACTTTAATTTTCTGCAAATCCATTTTTATGAATTGTTAAATAATTGAAGAAAAAAAATCCATCTGTATTACTCAGATCCCAGACTCAGATCCTCAGATCTCAGACTTAGGACTGATTGTAAAAAGAGACATAATTTAATGTTAGGCAGCTGCATTGTTGCTTCTCTCATACCATCATATGCATGTAATTTATTTTAATTTAAAACAATTTTTGATAGAACCAGATCACTTAAAACAGACTGGATTTTAACCTATGAAAGAGAAATATTGTGGAGGTTTTTCAAAAACATTGCAAGTTTGCATCTTTTCACTACATTTTTAGGGAAGAAAAGGGATTTATTATTTTGCTGGAATTTACGTGACATTGATTGAATAGGAATAAGCGTGAAAATTTTCAGGTGAATTTTGAGGAAAAAAAGCCATGAAATATCTTTACTAAATACTATTTTACTTTATGTCTGTCACATCCTGTCAGCCTGTCTTATTCTTCTTCTGTTTTGCAAGCCTAGTTTCTATATATGATAAACATAATGTATACTGTCTAAAGAGTCAGTAGCAGGAAATGTTCTGGAAATTACTGGAGACACAGTAACTCTGCAGAAGCAAAAGGAACTTGAACCTGAAAACCTGTAATTGTTGCCACATCACTTAAAGAAGGGATTTCTGATTGTTATGGCAAAAAATGTCTCACAGATATTTAAATACAAATCCTGAAATTAAATTGGAAAATGAAACTGGGACTCATAATTTACTGAGACATTCTGGAAATTTTACTCCAAACAAAATAATTGGTCTGACTCATCATGACAACTTATGTGGGATCTGAAGGAGTAATCAGTTTGCTCACAGAAATCTTTGCTTCACTATCTCACCATCTCACAAGATTAGGGTAAAAATATGTTAGGCTATATCTAATCTTGATATTTTTAAAATATTAAAACCTGAACATTAAATCTAGTCCAGTTAATCAGAATGGCTGCAAGCCAGACATGTTACATATTGAGAAAATAAAAAGAATTAAGAATTTGTGTTTTGTAACGTAAGACGTTTTGTAATGTAAACAATTGAAAATGCACAGAACTTCATTTTAACTCCATTTTACAAATTTAATTCTGTAGTCTATACCACTTCATACCTTTTAGTTAAGTTTTTCATATTGACTGTATTGATTTTCATATAGACTTTTATATCTGAATATATTTCATACTTAATGGAAAAAAACTACTAATAAAACACTGCACCTAATTTATAAAGCAGTATTATATTGTGCAATGGCATTAAGGTCTTGATTACTGTTTTTTTTATTACTATCTTTGCCACAAGTTTCCTTTATAATTGCACATTGCACAAAACAAACTCAAAACTCACCAAATCCTACAGATAGCACAAAGTGGGCAGAATGCATATTTTTCAGTTGTTGGTATCTTGTTCTTTAAAGATGGCATTCTTCACTCTTGGTTCGTTGTGACTGATATCATTATAGTCTTACTTATATCCAACAAAACATCAATAATTCTAAGGAGTTGCATTCCTAGGTTAAAATTTATTTGCTCTCTACTTGAACTTTTTCTGTATTAAAGACCACAGAAATAAGTATGCTCCGCTTATATTGCTAATATTGGCTAAAACATGCTATATTGATGGTGCAAATGAATGCACAAAATGAAGCAGACTAAGATTAAAATCAGTTTCATTTGATTTTTTTAATGTCAATGTAGAACATCTGCATCCATATAAGTCACTGAAAACTAACTTATAGTCAATAGGGAGAAATAAACACTGACAAAGTGCGATTCATCCAAATTGATGCAGATATCTACTTCAGGAAAAGATAAATTTTACAATCAAAGTGTCTATATCTCTACAGTGACTACAGAGGGACCAAAAGGTGACCAGCTCAGATATAAATATATGCAAGGTAGTTATCTGCATTTGATCAGATGAATCACAACTCTGGAGTCAGCCTGATCAAATTTAAGTGTTGCATGTCTAGGTAAAAAACATCTAGTTGTCTGTCTGTTTTGACAGAAAATCAGAAATCATAATAATTTTTTAATCATTTAAACTGGTTAAAATACCAGTTTAACTTTTCTTTTTGACATTATTTGGTTTTCATGGTGTTACTGTTGCTTTGATTTCTATGCATGTGACAGGAAAACAATAGGGGAAAAAAATATATTTCCTTCTTTTATGGAATACGAGAGTGAATGAAGATCTTAGGTATACCTTTATAGTATACCTTTGTAGTAATTACTGTGCTTAATTACTGCTCCAGAACAAGAACTTTCACAAGAATAAGTTTACCTAAGCATGTTAAGTATCAACTCAAAAATTTAAAACATGCTCAGGAAATGCAATAGAAATTATGTCAAACATGATTCTTAGCAATAGCTAAAGACAATTATCTAGTCCCGTTCACAAATGTGCATCATCCATCAAATTAATGAGCAGATGTCTAAAACAGTTAAGCGTAACAAATAAAAACAAATATAGCCATGTCATTCATTACATGATTCCAATTCTGACTAATTTTAACCTGGTAATACTATAAATTACTAGAACCCTCTTTTGGTTAAACTGCTTTTAAGATCTTAATTTATCATGAAAGACATTTTACTGTTCCTTGTCTTTTTCTTTTTCAAAGTATATTATCATATTTGGTTCATAAAATCAATGCAATATTCTCCATTTGCGATTTTATTCAGATTGAAAACTAGCTCTCACAATGCTGTAATTCTGAACAGTTAATTTCCTTTACTACTTTTTCCCCTTAAAAAATCATTCATCTGTAAAAAATGTGGAGATTTTTCACCTATGTAAAATTTTAATTTCAGAGAAGGAACCAGCAAAAATAGAAAGTTTTTGAACATGATTGAAGACATATTTGAAGGTATTATTAGAGGAGTTCCAGAAGTTAAATGAAACCAAAATGAGAGCTAATACTTTACAAGAAGAGATGTTGTACATTCTCAAAATAATTAGGTGTGCAGAAAAAGAGATAAATCAATCAGGCTAATGACCTGGTTAGATAAAATGTGAGGAAGTTACAGGATGTTTGTAGCAATCATGTGTGGAAGGGTTACAAATTTAAGTGGCCTACTTTAAAAAATATTTTCTGTGATATAGTTGAGCATGACAGGAGAAAATAAATTTAAAAAAAAGATACATCATAAGACCTGAAGAGATTACATTTGCAGAACTTAAATAATGAGGGAACACAAGAATTCAAAAAAAAAAAAAAAAAAAAAAAAAAAGAGAAGGAAAGG